>VMOF01000369.1:29541340-29714065 GCA_011764245.1 Trialeurodes vaporariorum | reverse complement strand
TAAAAGCTGGGACACTTTATTTTTGAAAAAACCGTTTTACGTTGACAAGCAATGTTTTAGTTTTGCTCGTATGCTTGTCTCACACATTAAATACTTATTAATTTAGTAACTAGAGCTCACTCACTTTGAGTATCGGGTCCCGAAAAGTAGCTGTGCTTGCTTCTGAAATGCTTCAAAATGCATTGGCTAGCGGTTGGTTAGCAGAGAGTTTTGATACCTTGCTAATCAATGCATTTCGATACATTTCAGAAGCAGGCACCGCTATTTGTCAGAACCCCATAGTTAAATTGTGTCTGCTCTAACTTCCCTTCAGTAATGAATTAAAGCTTGGATTTGTAAGCAGTTTTCAATTACAAACTGAGTATAATTTTCATACCAAGTGTCAGCAATAGCTGTTATGGTTTTGACTTTGGTTCAAAGTAAATGGCTAGAATTAGAGAGGGTTGATAGTACTTTGAAATCAGAAATGGTATCACGCATTACTTAATGCCTATTTTTTGGGGGGGGGGGGGGGCTCAACTAGCTTTGTGGAAGGACACTTAATTGTCCTTTTATTCTTTCTGTCTCCTTCTCTAGGTAATTTACGGTGCCATGTTCTACGATTACATTCTATACCCCACACGGAAGAAACCACTTTTGAGTGTGACCAGTGTTCCTGTGTCTTCAGAAAAATTGGCAGTCTGAATGCTCATATCAACCGAGCTCATAAAAATTCAAAAAGTGATGAAAGTGTTCCTCCACGCACTACTAGCCGCACACTTAAAAATTCTAGAAGTGATGTAAGTTTTCACCCATGCGTTCCATTGTTCTTCTTTCTTTAAGTATGTAAGTTCTTTTCTCTATGTATTTCCTCTGAGTACATTCTTTCTGGGAGTACTGTCATCTGTGAATATTTCTTTAATTAATCCCTCGGTTTAAGGCTAAAGAATAGAACGTCAGATGAAGCATTTGGCACTTTTTAAACCTTAAAGCTGCGGTGCCAAATCTCAACTTGCTCCAGCGTCTTGGATTTTGATGACTTCACCATTTTAAGAGGTACTCAAGAAAAATTGACAGTATCTTGCTCTTATCACTCGAGCTTATACAAATTCCTAATGTGATGAATAATTTCTTTCATACGCTATCAGTCATCCACATTAGGGGTTAGTTCATTTTTTTTGGCTTTTTTTTCATTAATTCAATTGTGCCAGTTTTGTCTTGCACCTTAACTTTTTCAGCTAGACAGTTAAGTGAGTTTTCAAGTATCCTTTCACTTGAATAGATTGGTTGACTTGATCTCCTTTCGGCTTGTACAGAGTGAAGCGACCATCTGGAGAAACAGTGCAGTTTTTCCCTTAGTTCAAAATGGTGGCAAGGAAACATTTGAGCTGGCGCAGAAAAAATAAGCCTCTGAGCTCAGTTTTTTTATTCTACAGTTAAAATCCAAATAGAGCTAACAATTAGAACATATTAACTTCATTTTTAGATTTATTTCAACTTCATAACTTCATTTTTAGATTTATTTCAACTTCATCCCTTGAGCACTGAAAATAACAATCGGGAACTGTACTTTTTAATCCATATATTATCTATTCCTTGCTTTTAGTTCATTTGTTGTTTGTTTAATTACTCGATCAATTTATCTCTTTTTTCACAGAAGGAGAAGTTCAAAATATTAAGGAATGGTAAGGTTTTATTTCAATAGTTTTCTAAACATATTACTTTAGTTGACTTTATTCGAATAATACGATTTCCGAAAGACCAAGTCTAATTTTTTGTACCTACTGCACCTTTCTTCTGCTTCCCCTTCTACTTCATCCTCTCGCTATAGTTCACCCACCAAAAAGAAAAACAAATTAAAAAAAAGTAAGAAAAACAACTTGGCGTTGACCTGCCAACTTAGAGTTTACTGACACCATATCAGCTTTTGTAGGTCCACGCCAAGTTGTTTTTCTGACTTTTATTTAATTTGTTTTTCTTCTTGGTGCGTGAAGTGAGGATGAAGTAAAAGGGGAAGCAGAAGAAAAGTGCAGTTGGTATAAAAAATTAGACTCGGTCCTTCGGATATCAGCGCCTTTGGGCATTAAATCCGTTGCACTTTCATGCGCTTGTAATTTATGAGTTATGCAATGGTTTGCGTTGAGCGCAGACAACAGATTATAATGATTTTTTGGAATAATGAAGATCAGAGATAATAAATCAGGCTGAAATCTGAAGGGGTTGGGGGCTAGAAGAAACACAGGAGTAGAAAGGGTGGGAAGAGGGGAGGGGAGGGGAGATCGAGACTTGGTTGCTTTGATATCAGCTAGTTTGTAAGTTGAATCTGAGAGACCTCATGCAAAATCATGCACCTCTCAGATAAGGTTAAAATAAATACTACACCTACAACAATAATGGATTTTGAAAGAAAAGTTTTTAAAGAGAGGAGATCAAGGTAGGAAAGAGGTAGTAAAAGGGAATGGTTTGGAGAAGTTTTTGGATCTTGGCCGCCAAGAGTGTACTTGAGGTTTACTGATAGTTTTGGTGAAAGATTTCAAATACACAAGAACCTCCCTAACTTTGTGCATTGCTGGAACAAAATAACACTATGCAATAATAATCAGTGCAAAAATAAATAAATACATATTGCTACCACAATGCCGCTAACTGCACAGCATGCTCAAATTATTTTTCTGACTGTTCAATTCTTGTTTCATTATCCATGATCTGTTAAGTTAATGGCGTGATGGAAGAAACCTCTTTAGATGTTTCTGAAAGCGGTAATGAAGGAAAATCTGGTGATGATTCGCTGAGTGAAGTAACTATTCTCTCACAAAAAGTCGATGCCAACAGTGCAACGTAAGTTTTTTTATACATATTTCACAAAATACTTGTTATTCTGTATGAACTTTGTTAGTTTTATTACCTACTATTCAATAACTTTGATGTCTATTTAGAGTTCTCAAGCAATAGCATTACTCATAGATTGTCTTGGCCATTGAACTATCAAAAAAGTAAATGATTGGCCTACTGGTATTTTTAATATTCAAAGTTTAAAATATTTTCGTTTTACTGGTTTAGGATTCTTGACCAATAGACAATAGTTTTACCCATAGACAGTCTTGACAATTGATCTATGGAAAAGTAAGTGATTGGCTTGCTGATTATTTTAATGTTCAAAGTTTAAAACATTTTTGTTTCAAAATAATTTGATACAGTTATAGATATTACCAACAACTGAAGAACTTTCTGCAAAAAAGAACCAACCAGCAGCGTTTTTTGCAACGTGGCAACTGCGGATTCTCTCCATTTAAACCTACGGTAACCCATTGCCATGCCTTGACGAAACGTTTCGTCAAGCACGCCCTGGGCAACGGCAGCGTTGACGAGCGGGCTCGTCGGCGCAGTAGCTGTACTGTTCTACTGTGTTTCCGCTAATTCCCGATAGGTAGCGCCACGTGTATTGGATGAGAATGTCCTTGGCAACTGACGCTACCAACCTATGAATAATTTTACAGGTTGCATGAAGTTTTTACGGTAATTTTACGGTAAAATGGCATGGCAATGGGTTAAAGAATTGATCCTCAGGGATTCACTGAATCTCTTAGAAATCGATACTTTTGTATAGGTTCAGATGGCAGAAAACATGGTTGCCAAATAGCACGAGCTGCCACTAGAACCAACTCCATGGGAGACCCATAGCAGTTGTTTATCTTCTGCAGACACGGAAAAGTTTTTTCTCCTTTGCAGAAAGCTGCCCAATGAGTAGTTATAGTTAAGGGCGAAAAGGGCACTTCTTCAATGTGTTTTAAATGAGAGAAGTGCCCTTCTCACACTCAGACCCTCAATTGTTCGTACTCATTTCTTCTTAAGTATACCTCATGTTTGCTTCCATTACTCTCAGGGCAGGGGTAAAGTTGTGCCCTCAAAATTTAAAAAGGATCTATGTATCTTTTTTTGCAAGTCTGAAAATCGACTGGCCTGAAAAAAAACAAAGAATGTAGTCAATTTTGAGCTACGCAATAACTCTTCTCTGCTTTTTGTTTTTTTCCTTCTCCAGTCAACATTCATTTCATTTTTGTCCACAGTGAAGTTCATAAAGTCACTCAAAGACGAGTTGGTTCCATGAGATGGCATCAGTGTCCATATTGTCGTAAAGAGTTCAAGAAACCATCAGATCTCATTAGGCATATTCGGACGCATACGCAAGAAAAACCATTCAAAGTAAGGGCATTTCTTAGTGTTAATATCATTAATAAATAATTAAGGATGTTACTAGCCCTACACGTGAAGTAAACTAACAACATTTTGCGGGTTTAAGGTGCTGCAATGATAAGACGGAAATCAGGACTTCCATACTACCTTTAAATTCATGTATATTCAGGATTATTTGAAATTTGTAGGTGTCTTTTCATTAATAAACACCATCACTCTCTGTTCTGCTACCAAAATTTGTTTGATAAATGAATTTCACCTCAAAATCTGAGTGAGCAGACGTAGATTCTTGGTGAAACTGTAGTTAAATCGGCAATCAGAAGTGGAAACAGTATATTTACTAGATAATATTATTTTCTAGACCTCTGTAAGGTTTAGCTCTAATTTTTAGTTAAGTCTTTCATTGCGTATTCGTGTACCATAAAATCAATATTCAAAACTCAATTTTGAAGCTAATGGTGCTTTTGGTCATCGTTCATTACTTAAATTCAGCATAAAAAGGAATCTCTTTGGAAGAAGAGCCGGTAAATCAATTTTGAAAATTACTCATAACCACCCCTAAATTTAGTTGAAATTTTCAGATCTGGAGTTGGAATATCAGCATTAATTGGAGGGTCGTCCGTAAATTAAGGTCTCCAAAGCTGTTTCACAAAGAAAAAATCATTTTATTGAAAGAACAAGTACAGGTTCTGAAAGCTTGAACTCTTAGCCATTTTTCTACGTAGTCACCATTTTGATCAATACACTTTTTGAGTCGCTCCGGAAGCTTTTTCAAACTCGCGTCATACCCCTCTCCCGCCAACTTCCATAGCAAGGATTTGACAGCCTCTTCGAGCTCCTCAAGACCTCCAAGTGTTGTTTCAAGTTGGGGAACAAATAATAGTCACTTGGGGCCAAATCAGGACTATGTGGAAGATGGTAGATGGTTTCCCCACCCGAATTTGGCGATAAGATCTGTTATGAAGCGGGCGATGTGGCGTGAAAGCAAGCGTTGTCACAGTGTTAACGGACTCCTTTAGTACGCCAACCTCTCCTTTTGTTCTGTATGGCCCGGCGCAGTTTTGTTGGTGTCTTGCTGTACCTTTCCTTGTTGATTTTTGTACCTTTTTGAGGTAGTCGACCTGCAGAACGCCTTTTTTGTCCAAGAATGTCAGAAGTGTCAGGCCACAGGGCCATAAAAAACTAAAGGAGAGGTCGGCTTACCAAAGGAGTCTGTTTACGCCATGACAATGCCCGCTTTCACGGTACGTCGCCCGCTTCATGACAGATCTCATTGCCAAATTCGGGTGGGAAACCAACGACCATCTTCCATATCTGTAGTCCTGATTTGGCCCCAAGTGACTGTTTATTTGTTCCCCAACTTGAAACAACACTTGGGGGCTTGAGGAGCTCAAAGAAGCTGTCAATTCCTCCCTATGCTAGTTGGCGGGAGAGGGGTATGATGCGAGTTTGAAAAAGCTTCCTGAGCGACTCAAAAAGTGTATTGATCGTGATGGTTACTATGTAGAAAAATAGCTAAAAGTTCAAGTTTTCAGAATTTGTACTTGTTTTTTCAATTAAATGATTTTTTCTATGTGAAACAGCTTTGGAGACCTTAATTTACGGACAACCCTCGTAGGTGTTGCGCCTAGCAAAAATATTAAATTAATATTTCCTAATGATAGCAAACAGAAATACCTTTTCTGGGAAAATATAATTACCAAACTATTATTAATCTATCATCATTAATATCATATTAAACTTTTTAATACATAGAGAGGAAGGTTAACTTCTTTTTATTTTAGTAATCTTCTTCGTATCTGTAGTGACGCATGTTTTGGGCGCGCCTCAACAGTATGGAATATGCCTTACTAAGGTCCAAACGGTTTTTCCATGTAAAATGACAATTCCTGTAGTTATGGTCCTTTGAAGTTTTCTTTTGCATTTTTCTGAAAACGGCTGTTTGGCTTTTGAGCCCTTCTTTAGAAAATGTCCTCAATACTATCCATCCATTGATGTATTTGATCAAAATCTATATTTTTTTCCATTTCTAATACAGTGTTGTGTGTGTGGACGAGGATTCGCTGTCAGATCAACGTTGAGCACCCATCTACGAACCCATTCTGGTCTGAAAAACCATGTTTGCACTCTTTGTAATCGGGCTTATTCAAATCCTCGGTCCCTTAAAATGCATTTACAGTGAGTATATCATTTAGTAATTTTATTTCTTCAGAAATCTATCCGTCCGTTGCTGTCTTCATCTTCTCTCTTCTTGTTTATCTTACTTTATGTACTATGAATTTCAAAAGAAAGTATCCTGGTAGAAATTTTGATTCTTTCCTTTCTCACTCAATAAATTGGGCGCAAAAGAATTTTGAGATTTTAAGGTGTTTCAAAGTTAAACAGAACTATCGCATGAAAGTCGGCTTGGAAACATTTTTAGCTCTTTGGAAATAATAGACAAATTTATCAAGAACAATTTCAATGGGAGGACTTTCTTTTGCAAGTCAAAGTACTGTATCGTATGTTGCGCGTTTAAGCCGTAACCCAGATTTCAAGAGGGCGAAAAAAAAAAAAAAAATATTATTTGTGTCTTAGCCGCACCCATTTGAAAGACAAATAAACGAAGGAAAATAAAAACAATTTTATATCAGCCAACATTGCATTGATAATGATACTTACTCATTAAACTACAGGCCTTTCAATCAATAATTGATCATCTTCAGTGGCAAATATGAACTAATGTAAAGTTATAAAATAACAACAATTAAAACAATATGAAGCAAAAGGATAAGCATAAACCCATGCACCGTCAAGAAGTGCACCTATTCAAGTAAAACATTTGAACATAAGGGTTTGGGAAAACAAGATAAATGTGACAAGAGTATGTGTTTTTATGCTGATGTGAGCAAATGAGTACACATACTCCCATTGTCCACCACATTTTCGGGTGCAGATCAGAGAAATCTTTCAAATTGATAAAATATTTGACTCTTTTGTCTTCAAATCCCCTGATTATCAGCTCCTAAAGTTTTTTATGCAAAGCATATTATAAATAGAGCAATTCATGGTGCTTTAAAGAAGGTTAGACTTGAAAAAGCAAGTTTTGCAGATAAGCCTCATCCTGATTGTTGAAGGATGAAATTGGACGGATAAGTGTGGCTTGTATGCGGAACAATATATTAACCGGATTTACAATGAATTTACCTAGTCCCTGCTCTGTATCTAATTGAATTTTAACTTTAACTTGGAACCTCTAGAATCATGAGTATCCACAATCAAGGTGAATCCCTAGCATTTAGTGCCGATTTCTGCCCCTAGAGCACTTCTGTCAGATTAATGTCAAATTAAAAACCAAAAGTAATGTTTATTTAAGAATATTAAAGGAAATGTCCTTCTTTTTTGAAGCAGCTTGTCAGACGATAGTTATGGTGTAACTTTTACACAGCTTATTGCCTAATGCTGCATTAAAGTACTTACAAATGATATTAAAGTGCATGAGAGAGTGAAATGTTGTCTTAATCTTTATTACCTCCATCTTTCTGATTTTCTATCTTTTGCCCTTTTTTCCAGATCTTATCATTTTAAGGTGGTTGACTGGCGTGAACCTGATCCGGCTCCCCCCAAAAACGATCAGAAATCATCTGAAGATACTTGCAAAAATCTGAAAGCTAATAAACATCAAATAAATGCAATTGACCTCAATAACCTTCCAATTAAAATATTAGGTAGCGCATCCACCCCTGATGAACCTTACTGTTTGATCGGAGCAGGATCTGCGAAGCCAGGGTCCAAGAAGGTTTCATCTGCAGATTTTATGCAGAGGCATCATAGTTGCACAATATGTAACTATAGATTCACCAAGTCTTCCCATTTGAAAACGCATATGAGGAGACACACCGGCGAAAAACCTTATGTGTGTCACGTTTGCAACAAGTACGTCTAACATTATGAATTTCCTTCCTCTAAAATTAATGTCAGCAGGGTGTTAAGCATCTAAAATCTGGAATTATCAGGGAATTTAGATTTTAAACCTATTTCATCCGGAAAGGATCATTAATTCTGTGTATTAATATTCTGCAAAATTTGTAACTTAGCCTTCAAATATGTTCAACGTTTTTCAGCCAGATGATTTCATGACATCATGGAAAGATCGAGACGTGGGCGGATACAGGGAATTGTCTTTCTCTCTCTCCTTCCATTTGAACTTATGTGTTAGAAAAGGATAGCAGATGGGGCCATCACGTGACTTTTGCCCCCTCTTCTGTCCTTTTCTAACGCACGTTTTCAAATGGGAGGAGAGAGAGAAAGACAATTCCCTGCATCCGCCCATGGATCGAGAAGTGTCATGGAAAATCGGGTAAAAATCAGGAAATTTGGAAATTTAAAATTGCTAGATACTCTGGTCAACCTTTCGTAACTTTTGATGGTGATTCATTGAGAAATTTTGTGGGTACCTGAGAAAAAGTAGTCTGTGATGGTGCAAATTCTTGAGATTCCCAAACAATTGTAATTGATTATATCATGTGTCAGTTTTCGAAATCAGTCAAATAAGGGTTGCAATTCATTCGTCAATTAATTTTCAAAGTTTGTGAATCTCATTTGCCTTGTTTATATTCCAAAGCCCACTTCATATTTTGCATGAATCCAAATCTCGCCATGGTCACTGAAAAAAAACTCAAATCGAACTGTCCATGAATTCACCTTTTACTTGACATCTTAGTCAGCCTCAATTTTTCAGATTCCGTCTTCTATAAAACAGACAGTTTCAGGTATTTTTAGGGCTCTTAGTCGCCCATTTGGAGATAAGTTGATGTTGTTTAAAATTAATTATCTTATAAATTACATTTGATTCTTTTAAAATTTTAGAAATTGCGTTCTTTAACAATAAATTATGCTGTTTTTGTAGATCTTTTTCAACAAATGGAATTCTGAGAGTGCATCGTAGGGTACATTCAGGGATCAAGTCTCATACTTGTGATGACTGTGGAAAACATTTCTCTACCAAAGGGAGTCTGAGGCGTCACGCTGCTATTCACAGCGAACACGACTCATTTGCCTGTCCTCACTGTCATAAAATGTACAAATGTCTTGCAAGCTGCAAAAAGCACATGTTAAGGCATCTAAAAGGAAAGAATACCGTGAGTATCTGGAATTTTAGTCCTATGCTTCATTTCTTAGTTTTTTTCTCTCCTTTCCTTTCGTTTACTATCCAGTCGTTTTTTTTGAAATGTAAGCATAACCAGAGATGAATAGAGACGGTGCACTATATGGCTCATTTCACTCTCCCAAATTCAACTACTCAACTGTCAACTGTGCTCTGATTTAGCCTGGTGTTGAATGGTGAACACCCTCCTCCTCATCTTTTAGTCCATACGCTTTTGTACGCGCTCAAACAGTTTAATCAAACAAAACAATTGTTGAGCCTAAATTTATCTTTAAAAACCAGGGATGCGAACCGGAACCGGAGAACCGGGAGAACTCTTCTTTTTGACGGAACCGGAACCAGAACCAGAACCTGGATCTTCGGTTACGTCGGAACCGGAACCCAAACTGGAACCCGAATTTAAAGTCTGAGAACCGCAAATGGAACCGGTTCCACATAGGTTCCTGAAACTCGATTCTTTTTGAGCTATTTTGTTCACCGTGATCGAAAATTGCCGTTTTGCATGATTTTCATTTATCATAAACCTTACTTTTTCAAAAAGAATTTTGGAAACATGCTTGGGATACATTATGAAGTAGTTATTTTTGCCTGAACTTTATCTTCAAATTACAAGAATAAAAACTTTTTTCATGTTACTTTCATGCGAAATGATATAAAACAATAAATCATTTTCACTTTTAAAACCCAAAAGTTTTTTCCTGCTTGAAAGCAGTACACAGGGGAAAAATAAAGAAAAATAAAGATAAAAAGAACCGGGAATTGGAACCGGTTGTAGAACCGGAACCGGTTTCAGATCCATGCTAGAATCAGAACCGGGACCGGTTCTAAATTTAGCAAATTACTTGGAACCGGAACCGGTTCTAAAGTCCGGAATGGTTTGCATGCCTGTTAACAACAGGTGATCAATTGTTACGCCTTAAAGCCGAGAATATTCTATTGGTGTATGTCAAAAAAACTTTTGTTTAATGGCTTGTTTGATGGCCTATCAACCTACAGTAAAACTTTGATTTAACGTTCTTCATGGGATCGAAAATTGGCAACGTTTTATCGAGCAGGAATGAAACTGTTCTCTAATAAGCTTTTTCTGACTTGCCTTATGTTACAGACTAGTCCAGTAAAAACCGAATGCATCCAACAAACCAAACCTCCAGAGTATACTGAAGATGTTGTCTGTAGTTTGTCAGATCCCTTGACGGCTGATGACATTTCATATGGTACTGTTGGTGCTTCATTCACTATTCTTCAAGAGGAACCTGAAAAAGTTGAAGAAGAAATTGTTTATGCAGAAACCAATGAGAAAGATAGTCACGTTCTCTTGTCCGACACGGTACAAACGTATTCTCAGGTGAGGTGAAAAATGATTACGTTGATTAATCTAGAGTCACTGTTTATGAAAAAGTCTTTAGGTGAAAAATGATTACGTTGATTAATCTAGAGCCACTATCTGTGAAAAAGTCTTGCCAAATATGTAGTTCTATTTCCAATTGGCTGCTGATTTTGGGCTGTATTGGACTCAAATATGATCAATTTTCAGGGTGTGAAAGTAAGAATGGCCGACAATCTAACTTTTCAAAACATAAATATGAATCTCTTTGGTGGAGGTGATAAAGTTTTTTTTACATTGTTAAAGACAATGTGTTCTCGCTTTGCCGCTATTTACTTTGCGTTGAATCGTATGATCTCGTATAGGCCGACTATGTCGGAGCCCGTACTTAACAGTAGGCATTCGCACACCAGTCCCAGCTCAGCGTACGAGTTGCAAGAGTGTGTTGTTACTGAAGTAATTTTATTGCTTTGCGTCCTTAAAATGCTTCGCGCATGGTTGGTTTCGCCGTCGTTTCGATCGTTCGTGCATGCTACCTCCCCTCCCCTCCCCTCTCCTTTCATTCTCTTTCATTCTAATTCTCTTTCTCCTATTTGATTTCTCATTGCGCCTATTCGATTCTTATTGACGGTTTTATTCATTGATTCTCGCTATGTCGTTCCAAAGAACTGAATCAGTTCTCTGAGCCGTAAATCTGTTTGGCACGGACGGTTTTTCGATTTTTGTGAAAGTTGCAAATCTTCGCTTTTGCAGATTGGTCAGCGGTGCATCATACATTTATATTGCTTCGGTGAGTTGGTTGTATGATCGTCTCCTTGTTCTAAACTCAATTCTATTATTTTTAGTAAAAGCAACAAAAAAATAAGGCAAAAAATTTTCGCGTGTTCGGAAAAATTCAACTTTCGTTTTTGTGTCCGATTTGTCCTTGCGTCCTTTTTTATTTTCCCTACGCGCATACGTGCACAGTGTTAACACGATAAATAAAGACTTTATACGTGTAAACGCAGAAAGTGCTTGAAGATCAAATTATCTTGAATCTGAATTGTTGTGTAAAAAAAGCGACTTGATTGTAGCTCGCGTTTAAAAAATAAAACCAGTGAGTGGTTCACAGTGACACTCGTGGATGCAGGAATTCATCCTTTTTCTCTTCCTTCATCGCTGCTGGAAATTTTTTTTTGAGAAGGGGGTGCATTATTTTACTCCATATCGGTGTTTATTTTCGTAATGCCTTAGTGGCCTATTTGTCAAGTTACAGACTTAATATATCTGTCACTGCTTCTTAACATCAAAATCTTGTCATATTTTTATCAATCCTAATCCTCCGGTTTGCCTGCAAGGCGTTCCAACAGTCATCTCATGGAAACATAGCACAGAAAACGCCACTCTGAACTCGGTGACAGCCTGAAATCCAGCAGCCAATAACAATTAAAACCGCCTTTAGCGAAATACGTTAATAGACAAGGACTTTAAGTTGCCTTAGTCAACAATCGTAGTGTGTAGACAATAGTTACATGATTAAAGGGAGGTGGTGTAAACCCTGCTTTCACCATGTTAATTGACCAAACTTTTGGTACACAAATCTCAAGACCATTGAAAAATACAACATCGAAAAATGATTGCTCCCACTCTGTTTGACCAAAAAAGGGGGAAAGGGGAAGAGAAAAGAAAACAGGGAGGAGAAAGACCATTGAAAAATACAACATCAAAAAATGATTGCTCCCACTCTGTTTGACCAAAAAAGGGGGAAAGGGGAAGAGAAAAGAAAACAGGGAGGAGAGTAAAGTAGAAAAAAATCAACGGGGAATAGGGGAAGAGATACAAAACTTGCCCCCCCTCATCGTGAGACTACACCTGGCAATGCTCAAAACTATATGCACCTAGAGAACACTGAAAAAATAAAAATGGCAATTTAGCATTTAACATGTAGAAAAAGTGTCCGACATGTACTAAATGCTGATTTCACATTATGAAAATGCTGATTCAACATCTGAAAATGCTGATTTAACATTGGAAAATGCTGATTCCACACTTGAAAATGCTGATGTAACATTTTCTAATGTCGAATCAGCATTTTTATAATGTAAAATGAGCATTTAGTACATGTCGGACACTTTTTCTACATGTTAAATGCTAAATTACCATTTTTATTTTTTCAGTGAACACAGGTTTTTATTTAAAATTAAAATTTGTTGCCGAGTAGCCCCAAAAGTGTCTTTAAAAATTAATTATTTGGCTTATTTTGTTATGAATTTTATTCCTATTCACATAATAATGCTTTGGAATTTAGTTAAGTTTGTTTGTCTCTAAATTTTTTATTTCCTTTTTTTTTTTAAAAAAAATTAACTCTCTAACAGCAAAATAACTTTAGTTATGTGGATATCTGCACTGAAAATTGAATGCACAAGCTTTTTCAGGCGATTTTTTTAAAAAAAAATTATATCCTAAATTTTTCCTAACCATGTGTTTGCAGACCCTATTGTTATGCATAAAAATGATCCTTGAAACTTGCTGAACAAAAAATGATAAAAAATAAACAAAATTATCACCCAATCTCCCTTTAAGGTGATTACATGGCACTTGCCCGAAGCGATCGATTAGTCGATCGATTAATGATCATTTCCTGGACACATTGAATTTTTTTTGGGTGTAAAACCAGGATGTCAGCAGTGGCGTGGCGCGCATTTGGCAACGTTGAATTTTGTCCATTTAAACCAATGTAAAAGATCGAATGCTAAGGAGTTAACCGGCCACCCAACGGTTCGATCTTTATAATAAATTTACATGAGTACAGTACAACGTTGCCATATTTCACGCCAAGAAAATGATTGTCAACACATGGAGATAGATCTAAAATAAACATTCGGTAAATTTAGATGCTCGAATCCAAAAATTAGGAACGTAACCAGCCGCATCGCGTGCCATCTAGCAACAATGCGACTGCTCCATTAAAACTCATTAAATATACAGAATTTTCATTGTACATCCCCTAAATTCGATCTTATACATGAGTTTAAATGAATAGAATACATTGTTCTCGGATTGCACGCGACGCCACTGGGCGTAACTCTGCGAATTCGAGATCCGTTGAGCGCTACAATAAATGCGTTTCCAAATGAAAAATAACCAGTGAAGCTGCATGCGATTCGGCAACGTTATAATGCGTCAAAAAAACACGTGAAATCGAACCTGCATTGGGCGTAATTTTCAACGGACATCTTTAACAATGTATTCCAACTCATATGGGTTGGAAATGGCCGCTTGTTTTTTTTTACAATTGAAACATGACTGTGTTAGTGCGAATGTAGCTCGTAGAAAATTTTTGGAAAAATCTTTTAAAACAGAAAACTTGGAAATCAAATATGAGTTTCCTGCATAAGTTATTTATTTCAGTTGGGTTCAATACCTGCAAGTATTTTGAAAAAAAAAAGTTGAAACTTGAATTCATTATTTTTTGTGTTTTGTGTTAAAAAAAAAACAATAATCATTCAAAAGAAGCAATGAGATGAGAAAACTTGGTGTGCTGTTGCTAATAATAATAATAATAATTATATTTCTTTATTTGAGAACATTGTGCACAAAGGCCTATCCATGAGATGAGTGAGATTATAAATTGTTCCACTGTTTTAACAGAACTGTGAAACAAAAGAAATCCAAGAGCACATCACTCCTTGAGTGCTCTTGAGATTCTTCCTTTCCTCAGGGTGTCACGGTTATAGGGGTATCCCTCGGTGTCCTCTAACCTTATTTTAAGGTACCTTAGTGGGTATGTCTATCTATACCTTCTTTTTCCCTATTGGTATTCTCAGTCCAGTGGTTTACTGTAAAACACCAGCGTAATGAACAAATAGTTTGGACAGCAGGACTTTCCTACTACTACTGCTACTACTAATCTTTTGTCTATCTTTCAACTTTCTCTACTTCTTTACGTTTGTTTTGTAGGAAACCATGCAAATTCAAGATATTGAAGAGACTTTGAGTCAACAACTTTTTGGCGGAACTGTAGGCACTGTTACCCTTGAGAAAGATCCCACGACTTGTCAGACTGTAATCAATTTCGATCGATCGTTTGACAACTGCGTTTTTTCATCTATAGAAATTCCGAATGATGCTCTGGTTGAAGGTTTGAATCAAGTTATCGCTACGTCATCGGAATCCCTTGTAACCAGTGTACCCATAGTGACGCACAATCTGAAAATTGAAGTATCCAGGTGTGTTTTAGTTGTTCTGGACTATTTTATCTCTCTTGAACTTTTTAATTTCTCTTTCAAAATTGTCCCCCCCCCCCCTGTTTTTTGCCTGTCTCTTGCTTCCCATTATATCCTTGTTCTTTTTTATTGGTTTATTATTTTAATTGTATTCTATTTTTTAATTAAATTTTCCTCCGACTTATCTTGTATGTATTGTTAAAGAGTGCATTCCTGTGACATTAGTAATTTAAAATTCCTGGGAATATTTCTAATTGGGAATTTACTCTCCTAAGTGGGTGTTAGAACTCACTATTTATTTTTCTTCTTGAAATCTAATGAACGAACATGTTTAGCTTTTAATTAGTATAAAAGTTTTGGAATTATTGGCTTTATTGAATTGTTAGGAAGAAAGGACAGATTTGGTCTTTGCGTCGTTTACTCTTGCTCTCCAATCTCACACACTCATGCTCTATAATTCAAATTCTTTAAAAATTTTGTTTTCCTCTAAGCACATCAGTTTTTAAGACAAGCAGATTGATATTTTTCCTTTATTTTAACACTTCGAGGAAAACGCGTAAGTAAAATGGTTAATGGTTTTGTAGATGAAGACTTGTAAGAGAAAACTGATAGTATTCCCACTTGGGAATATTCCTGATCATTAAAACATTATTTTGTGTATTGAATAAGTTAATGAAACAGTATTTTTTCTTCCCATTTTAATGCATCTTCCACTTTCTGTTTTTTCAGCTGTGAAGATTGTGATCTTTCATTTGGTAGCAGCATGGAGCTGGAGTCCCATAGATTGATGATTCACTCCCGTATTAGTTCAACTGTTCCAACCCTTCCTCCTGTTACATCCGTAATATCGGATACTCAACCAACCTTAACTCAGTCTGTCTCTAAACCTAGATCTAGTCAACTTAAGTCGAAAGGCAATCAGAAAAGGAAAATTTTACCAGCAAGGAGTCAGGTAAAGTAAAGTCATGACTCAAAACAGTGCCATTGCTGCCAGATTTTTTCAATTTTCGTTGTTGATTTTTCCGAGTTGTTGGTTTTAGAGTCCCTATATACTATGAGAGTTGCGACAAGACTCAAAATGAAGAAGAAGAAGCCAATCACTGGAGCCCCCAAGAGGCAAATTGCAAATGGCGGATGGCCATTTCCCTCTGCGCTGTGTTGCCACTATTTTGCTATCTCTTATAGGTTAGGTTCAGATTCTCGGCAATAACGGTCATTATTGAAAGAGATGATGTTCTCCATAGTAACATTCAAGCAGAGGAAAAATTCACAAAAATTACCACGGTCACTGTTTCTTCAAATGTGTAATGAAAGCGAGTTCACAAAAAGTAAACAAACCCTCCGCCATTTGCATTTGCCTCCTGGAGCTTTCTTGACAGCCTAAATGTGAGAGCCAATCAGAAATGGATTCAGCAATGGCGCAACTCTCATAGTAGGTGGAGACTCTAGTTAGTTTGATCTGCAATTTTTTTTTTTTTTTTTTTTTTTTTTACAAATAACTTGAAAGAAAAATGCAGACCAATTCTCTACCTGAGCAGTTTTTCAAAGGTCCCTGTCCTTTCTTTATTGTTGATTACTTGCGGTAGAAGTTCGCTTAAATTCATTCTTTTATTCCTTAACCCTTTCCACTCCACTGTCGAGCTGTAGTCGACAAAATCGATTAACGGGTTCCACTCCATTTTTGAGCTGTAGTCGACAAAATTTTGTAGCTCAAAATTGACACTATCAACGGGACAAAATAGGTGTCCAAGAAGTGCTGCGCTCTGACGGGCTACTTCTGCACTTACCAGTGAAGCTCTAGTTCACGGAGTTCTAGTGGAGTTCAGGAAGGCTCAGCTCGAAAAATGGTGGAGTGGAAAGGGTTTAATTGGTTTGCAATCATTTGATTTGAAGTTTCTGAAATATTTATGATTGAATACATGCAGAGCACGCGGGGTGCAGAATGTTCTGAAACATCAGAAGTTTCGCGCGATCCGGGACTTTTTCCTCATGGAATTCTCGACAAATTTCATCACAAAAAATTTGAACAAGACGGGGGGGGGCGGCTTATTTCAATATTTTAACACTATGTATGTAGTACACAAAATAACCAATATCTTTGAAATTTTGAAGCCATTTCAGGGAAAATATTATTTCCCATTTATTTGTGTGCATAAAAAAAAAAAAAAAAAAAAAAAAAAAAAAAAAAAAAAAAATTGGACAAATTTCCTGATATTCACAAAAATTTCCTCACTTTCACAAGATGGATCGCTAGATTGGGCATTTTTTCCACCCCTGCGGAGCATCAGAGCGCTTTACTTGTTTGTCTGTTTGAAGGCAAGTAGATGAAAACGACAAATAAAGGTAGGGTGCTGTTCTATTTTTGGGCAAATATGGAGAAAACAATGAAAAGGTGAATGAATGAGTTTGTACATATTAAAGTGAGCACAGTTTAGGTTTGATTTGTAATCAGTATCATATCTAATTGCCAAGTTTTGAATAATCCTGACAAGTTTTTTTTTTTTCATTTCTCCGAACAGAGGCAGCGGATTGCGAAATCAACTGGTGACCGCCAAATGAAGCAGGTTGAGTCCATTGATTTGGACAAAGAGTCTGTTGATGATGATGTTTTAAATCTGACCTTTGAGTGTCCTGTTTGTCATGTTCTGTTTTCCTCAGAAAGCGCTTACCAGACTCATCTGGAGACAGCTGATGATGAGCAACAGTAAGAAAAAATTTCTATTTTCTCATTTTGTTTTCTGATTCAATCTGAGCTTTATGGAGCCTAAGGAATATGGTGCTCTGGAGCAGTGGTGTTTTGAACAATTTGGCAACGTTGCATTGTGTCCATTTAAACCCATGTGAAAGGTTGAATGCAAAGGTGTTCACGGAACACTCAATAGTTCGATATTTTTTATGGGTCTAAATGGACAAACTGCAATGTTATCGAATTACATGCAATGCCACTGCTTCAGAGAAAGGTTTTGCTTGAAGTCGTTTCAGAAGAGCTTGCCGCTGATATCTTTGTTTATTTGCTCAGACGGATATATTTCCGTCTTTTGAGTCGGTTCTTGTGACTGCTGCTGCCGTTATTAGTTCAAGCAAATGAGCACTTCACCTAAAAAAAAAAAATTAGAACCAAATTCGACCAACTGGGAGTTCTTCTGCAATGGCAAGACTAGGGAACCCTAAAAGTCCCCTGTAATGTGATGTGGCTAAAGCCCCAAAAACCCGGGAAAAGACGAATTATAGAGCATTTTCACCTGGTTTAACTCACAATTGAATGCTTCTCATTTTTAATGTGGTTAACCAGTGCAGTTTATGCGTTCCATTGAAACGAAACAGAATAAGCCAACCACTCTCAAGAGTTGGTCCACTGATCGTGTTTACTGAAGACCAACCACAAGTAATCCGTTACATCTTGTTCGATCATTTTTCCACGAATAAAAAAAATAGTCTATTGACAGCAATCAAAATCATTGGAAGTGGGTGAGGGGTATAAAAAAAGAAACAAGTGATGATGGGGCTGTTGCAAGGGTCTGAAATGCTGTGTTTTTTTATGAGAAAATTACAGTATTTGATGAGCTGAGAACAAAGATGCCTTTGGTTTCTAATTAAGTCCCATTGTTCCGGAGATGAGATTTTGGCCCAAAATACATTGTTTTAAGTGGGAATTCCATTTAGTGACATCACTACTTACACAACGTTTTACAGCTTTACACTTGTGTATCTCCAAAACCAGGACACCTAGGAAAAAACCAAAGGCACCATTGTTCTCAGCTCATCAAGTAGTCAAGTACTATCATTTTCTTTTTAAAAAAAGCAACATTGCAGACCCTTGCAACTGCCCCATTGTATCCCATAGCTCTGACTCATGCTATTAACTCTGTACTTTATTTTGATTCATTTTGACTCATAATTTTTTGTGATTTTTTTCCCCCTTCAGTATAATTATGATACCTGACGATGAATTGAACAATCACATAACCCTTGTAGGAGCTCATAAGAAAACAAGGTGGAAAAGAGGTGTGGCAAGAGTTTTGACAGCAGACGAACAGAAAGAACTCTCAAAAGTTCAGCCAGAAAAATGTGCATCCGTTTCTGAAAAGGTCTTGATCTCATTGGTCGCCGAAAAAGATAGAGTCAACGATATCAAGGTACTTACAGTTGTCAAGCTTTAGAATACGTTCAATTTTTTCATCCTAAGGTAGGTTAGTGACTGCGTGCATGTAACCCTGGCTGGGGTTGAATTACAATCAGATTGTGCCGCCTACTTGTCCTGATTGACATAGTCAGCTTCTAGCTTAATACCCAAGATTTCTTGGTAATAGGCCTCAAAAGTTCAACATGTTGTAGGTACTTATATGCTTTTAATAAAGTGAAAGGTTACCAGTCTTTGTGTTTTGCTATTGACAGGTTTAGTATTCCGTCGACTCAAATGGAGGTCGTCACTCTAAACCAGGGATGCGAACCGCTCCAGAATTTAGAACCGGTTCTCATTCCGATTCCAAATCATCTGGTAAATTTAGAACCGGTCCTGGTTCAGGTTCCAGCATGGGTTTAAAACCGGTTCCGGTTTCCGGTTCTTTTGAGGTGTTGTCGCGTAGTGCAAGCACCTTATTTTTTTCTTTATTTTTCCCCAGTGTACTACTTTCAAGCAGGAAAAAACTTTAGGGCTTTTGCGCATTCAATAAGCATTACTATTTTATATCATTCCGAATGAAAATAACATGAGAAGAACTTTGATTCTTGCCATTTGAAGATAAAGTTCAAGCGAAAATATTTACTTCAAAATGTATCTCAAGCATGTTTCCAAAATTCTTTTTGAAAAAGTAAGGTTTATGAAAAATGATAATCATGCCAAACGGAAATTTTGGATCACGGCAAACATAAGAGCTCAAAGTGAATCGAGTTTCAGGAACCTAAGTGGAACCTGTTCCATTTGCGGTTCTCAACTTTAAATTTGAGTTCCGGTTCAGGGTTCCGGTTCTGACGTAACCGAAGATCCAGGTTCTGGTTCTGGCTCTCAAAAAGCGGTCAAAAAGAAGTGTTATCCCGGCTCTCAGGTTCTGGTTCCGGTTCTGGTTCGCATCCCTGCTCTAAACTATCCTTTTCTTGTCAATAAGTTCTTTGAGGACTACGGAGTTCTGTCATCAGCCAATCCTGGCCAGCTGGCAGGTGCAAAATAATTCAATCAACTGTGCACCGTTTTTTTCTTTTTTTCTTTACTATAATACTATTTTAATTTTGATGCTTGGAAATTACAGCCCAGTGTAAAGCTCAGATAAAAAATCCATTTTTGCGGGTTTTTTTAACAAAATTAAGACGAAAGGACCGAGTAATCAGGAGGCCAATATTTTAAATGATGACTTTAAAATATACTGGATAACAGAGACAAATACAGACGGAGCACTTCGCTAAAATACATAGGGCAGATTAACAACAGTCAACACCCCTCTGATGTCGCAGGGTGTTGAATGGTGACTTTTGGAAAACACAGAGGGGATGGACTGGGAAGTGAAGATGAGGGTGCTCACCATTCAACACCCTGCGTCATCGGAAGGGGTGTTGACTGTTGTTTTGTTGAATCCGAGAGAATTCAGCTTGCCTCTGCTGCAGCCAGTTAGTGCTCCGTCTCTGTTAGTCTCTGCTGGATAAGAATGGAAGAAAGGTGATTGGTGGAGATGAGTCACAAGGTTTCCAAATCTAATCAAAACACAGGATTTATCTAATTGGTTATCAGACAGTCTTGAGCATCTGTCAACCTGTTAGAAAAATTCTGGATTTTGATTAGACTTGGCAACCTTGTGACTTGTCCCCACCAATCACCGTTTTCGATTCTAATGCTTTCTGTTCAAAGGCTAGGAATTTCATGGACTAGTTCTCAGGGC
This sequence comes from Trialeurodes vaporariorum, assembly GCA_011764245.1. Taxonomy (NCBI): domain Eukaryota; kingdom Metazoa; phylum Arthropoda; class Insecta; order Hemiptera; family Aleyrodidae; genus Trialeurodes; species Trialeurodes vaporariorum. The sequence continues at coordinate 29,693,347 of VMOF01000369.1, read as the reverse complement.
TGCAAAATGTGCAGAAATGCTTTACAGTGTATAGCGTGTAAAAAGTTTGGAAAAACGTTAGATAGAAGTATCTACTCTAGTATTTAACAGATATCAAAAGATCAAGAACTATCAAATTGATTAAAGAGAAAATGGAGATAAACTGTTTAACTGCCTATTAAAATTTAAAAAAAAAAAAAAAAAAAAAAAAAAAACAATTAATACTTGAAAAAGAACTTACTTACTGCAATCTTCATTCAGTACCTAAAAATAAGATTACTTATTTTTAAAAAATTACGTCCGTAGTCCTTAAACAAATACTTTTTATGTCTTTGTGAAACCGCCCTCAAAAGGTAGTAAGAGTTCAGATGACGGTTCCAAATTTCATTCTAAGGATTTTTATCTTGTACATTAATGTCTCCTCATTGCCATGTGTAAGAAATCTTTTGTTTTTTTTTTTATTTAAAGGCCCCCGAGGAATCATTTGTGAAAGAGCCCCTTTTCCAACATCAGTGCAAGTACTGCCCTAAAAGCTTTCGAAAGCCAAGCGATCTTATCAGGCATCTTAGGATCCATACTGGAGAGAGACCTTTCCAATGTCAGACCTGCTTCAAATGTTTCACTGTCAAGTCAACTCTTGAATGTCATCTGAAAACGCACAATGTGGGGAAAAAACATTTCTCCTGCCATGTTTGTGGTTATCCATTCGCCACTAAGGGCAGTTTAAAAGTTCATATGAGACTTCACACAGGTATGTGTAAAAATTTGTTCTTGCTTTTTTCTTGAGCTCATAATGTCCTGGTTGCAAAATTAGCACATTTTCTATTGCTCAACGTACCCCAGAGACAAATAGAGACCCAGCATGGGCTATGCTTCCCGTGCTTTGAAAGTGAGGCAAGTCAAATGGGCTCATTATTGTTCAAGTGCTCGCAAAACAACAGCCGACAGTCGCCTACTGTTGAGCTTCAACAGTGCTTCAGTTAAATTCTACCTAAAATTTTGCTTTACAGTCAAACTCTACCTAAAATTTTGCTTTACAGTCAAAATTTTAATTAATTAAGGTATATTTATATAATTTTAAAAGCAGAAACTATTATTCTGTTGTAAAATCGTTTATTTAAACCAAGAAGGGAACCTAACCTTTGACCATCACTCAACAGTAACTGACTGTTGGCTGTTGTTTTGATGAGTCTTGACCAAATTTTAGCTGGAAAAAGAAACATCTGTTGCAAGCTTTGCACCAGGTCTTTATTTGTCTCTGTCGTGCCCCCAAAGTAAAATTTTCGAGGGCAAAAATAAGAAATAAAAAATTCTGACCTCTACAGAACCCCAAAAAAAAATGCCTCCCGGCAGGCCGGAAAGACGAAGTAGATTCCATGCTTGGTTAAATCATTTTTTCACAAATTTAAATATAGGGTATAATTTTCGTTTAATTTTTCTCTGAATTTTTCTTTTTTATTTAATCAGCTAGCTGCTCAAAATCCAAATATTATTGTGAAAAAGATTATATTACCAATAGAGAAATGTGTAATCTTTACAATGCAAGTGAGAAATAAAAGCTAGGTTATATAAGTTTTTCACAAATTTCAATAAATAGGTTATGTCATGATTTTATTTGAATTATTCAATTTTTTTTTTATCAGCTGTTCAACATTTAAATAAAAATGTCCGTGAGAAAAAGATTATAGTACCAAGATAGAAAAATGTGTAATCTTTGTAACGGTAATGAGGAATAAATCTGAATAAGAGCAGCTGATCAAACAAGAAAATAAATAAATAACGTACCTAAGCAACAGTGTACGTGTAAAACAAAGAAAGAGCAATTATACCAGTATACCATCCTTGTCTTTCACTTGTAAAATCCCATAAGAAACTAAATAGCTTGTAAAACACGTAAAACACAAGGAAAATTCAAGGAAAAGAGCATATGAACTATAAACATCCTCCACGATATATACTAAAATTTTTGAACCAAAAAAACAATTCCTTCATATAAAAACACTGCCAAAAAACCCGAAAAACACATCACTATAACTCGCTTACAACGCAAAACACGAAAAAATGACTCGAGTAAAAAAGCTGCGTAACAAAACGGCTAACATAAATTTTCCCAAAAAAAATACTCAAAACAAACACTCCTAAAAATAAACCTCAAAAACACATTTTACGACTCAAATACGGCCCATAACGCAAAAACTAACTGTCGGATTTACACCATCTTCGAACTCATCCAAGAATTAAACCCAACGAATAGTTGAGACAAATTTCAAAAATAAAAACCAAAAATTACGAACAGGATCGTGGGACATAAAAACGGTAAAACTGGCTGAAACATACATATAAACACATATATATATATATATATATATATATATATAATATATATATATATATATATATATATATATATATAATAAAACACAAAAAAATGGCCAAAAAATAAATGATGAATACCTTTAGAGTTGGTCAGACTCTAAAGTTTGGAGAAACAACAAAGCCAAAAAAGAAAAAAATAACATTAAAAAATAATGTAAGTACGTGTAAAAAACACAGGGGAGTAGAGGCAGCTTCGAGTAAGCCCACCTGATGAGTCGTAACAACGACGAAACCGGTCGTGGCGCTCTCGAAACGCTGTCCTCGCTCATGCATTTCTGTTGCACCTGCCTGAGCTGAACTCTCTCTCCCCCCTGTGTTTTTTACACGTACTTACATTATTTTTTAATGTTATTTTTTTCTTTTTTTGGCTTTGTTGTTTCTCCAAACTTTAGAGTCTGACCAACTCTAAAGGTATTCATCATATATATATATATATATATATATATATATATATATATATATATATATATATATATATAAATTAAGTTGAGATATGGCACTATATAAACATTATAATAAGTAAACAAAATAAGTGGTAAGTGCCTGAATATTTTTTTAAATAATTTTTCTGGATTTTATTCAAAGAACAATAAGGCAAGAAAAATTACAATTTTAGATTTTAAGAAACAAACGTTTCGGCTGCAAAACACTAGCCATCTTCAGTGTAAAATTTAATTACATTAAAAAGAAAAAACAACCAAACTAAAGGAAACCACAAACGGTTACATGATGAAAATAGTGAAGAAACTATTCTTTCTTCACTATTTTCATCATGTAACCGTTTGTGGTTTCCTTTAGTTTGGTTGTTTTTTCTTTTTAATGTAATTAAATTTTACACTGAAGATGGCTAGTGTTTTGCAGCCGAAACGTTTGTTTCTTAAAATCTAAAATTGTAATTTTTCTTGCCTTATTGTTCTTTGAATAAAATCCAGAAAAATTATTTAAAAAAATATTCAGGCACTTACCACTTATTTTGTTTACTTATTATTATTATTATATATATATATATATATATATATATATATATATATATATATATATATATATATATATATATATATATATATATATATATATATATATATATATATATATATATATATATATATATACAATTTTCAACGAGTGGTATTTTCTCACTCAGGGGACCATGAAACGTGCTCATTTGATAAAATTTCCCGAAAAATCCAACATCGCACCCTCTGCAATAAGTAGATTCCTGGAATCTACTTAAAAGTTTTGGGAGGGAAAGAAGTGTTCAATTTTGAAAAATAACCAATTTTGCTTTGGGGAGAATCACTTTGAAATTAAAAGTAAGTTGACGTTTCCCTTGAAACAAAAGTGTTCAGTCTAAAATTGAGAAGCTGTGATATATTTATGTTTTTTAGTAAAATTTTTTGAGTTTCACGTTTTTGTGTGTGTTATTTAGCATCTCATGTCCGATCTATAACACCTACAATTCTTTTATTCATTTTCAGGAGCCATGCCTTTTCGATGTCCAATTTGTGGCCAGCGTTTCCGAACGTCGGGTCACCGCAAAACACATTTACTCCTCCACATGAAAAACGAAAAGAAGGAAATGCTGAATTTAAGTGAAAATTTACTTAATGGTACTTCCATTCAAACAGGCTCAAACGATCAAGATGTTGTTGACACAGTTGTCTCCTCAAACACTGTTGTCATGTCGAAAGACTCGCTCGTGGTCAAAAATACCAATCCAAATGACGGGACGGACGAAAATTCCATGGATGACAGTGTTTCGGTTTTAATTTTCCACACATGTCGAGAATGTGGTAAATCATTCAAAAAGAAGAGCCAGCTTACGCGTCATGTTAGAATCCATACAGGCGAGCGCCCATTTGAGTGCACGCAGTGCTCGAAAGCATTCAATCAGAAAAACGCTCTAATGATGCATTTGAAACGCCACACTGGTGAGAAACCATGGTCTTGCTCGGAATGTGGGGCTTCGTTTACTCAGAAAGGAAATTTAATCACACACATGAAGAGGAATCACAAGCATCTTGCTAATGATCCGCTAACACTTAAAAAAATTGATCCTTTGGGGGAAATTCAAGAACCTAGATCTCCGTTGCCAGTTTCAATCACGTTAGATTTGACTGATAAAAACTTTGACTTGGAGCGAGTTGTGAGAGATTTGTTCCCGCAAATGAAGCATAGTACATCCTTGAGCTCATCCGCATCCCTTAACTAAACACCTCTCAATTGAAGAATTGTTTTAATAATTCTTTATTTTGTGTTTAAATGCAATAGGCTGTTTGAGCCTAAGAATGAATGAATTTATAACTGGCTATGGCTCCAAGCAAAAGAAAGGGATTGTTGCTTGGGTCTGAATTTGGTGTTTTTCCATGAAAAAATGAAAGAACCTGATGAGCTGAGAACAAAGGTGCCTTTGGTTTTTTCCCAAGTGTCTCGGTTCCAGAGATACACTTGTGTAAAGTAGCAAAAAATTGTGTTGGTTCTTACATACCAACGCAGAATTACCATGTAAAAAAATATATTTTGGGCCGATATTGCATCATCGGAACTATGAATCCTAGTCGGTAACCTAAGGCATCCTTGTTTTCAGCTCACAGAGTACTTTCATTTTAAGTGGCAGTAGCCATCCTGGTCAAGTTTGAACCCCAGAAGCAGTTAGCTAGCTGGACCACTTATATTTTTTACGATTTGCTCACTAAAAAACACCAAAATTCAGACCCTTGTAACTGCCCCCTTCCTTGCAACTTTCCGTGGCAAAATTCTCAACCGTAAATTATGACATTAAAATAAAAACATAACTGTCATCTTTTTGTGTCAATCATCACTTTAAGATGTTTAAAGTACTTTTTTTTATTCATTCCTGCTCTTTACAATTTAAAAATTTACAGATTTACAGAACAGCAGATAAGTTTTTGATTCTTTTAACTTGGTAGTTGACTAGTTTCTAGACCTGCTCACTGGCACTCAAAGTTATTTATTTTATACTCTATTAGATCCTCAAATTGTTTTAAACTGTGTAGCTTCTTCCGACAAAGTAAAATTGAGTAACACCTAATGGTCTTCGGACATAATTTTTGAGCATTCAAGAATGTTCTCCCAAGAAAATTTCTTTTCACTGTCTTTTACTTTGATCCATAGCTTGAAATAAGTACATACATTCATTCTATTTTTAAAGTGAACAATTTTTTCCTTCCTTGGTAAATTGCTGGATTGTTTTGAATTATCCAGTTTTGGAGGTAGCCAGAATAGCTGTAAAATAGGTAATGAAAGTATTTTTAAGCAATGTATTAAGAAGTGCAATAAGTTTCTGTCAAAATGGCTGCTGGAAGCTGAACTATTTACCTCAATAATTAACTCATTATTCATGATAGCATTTGTGAGATTTCCGGTCAAACAGTGTCGAAAGATGGAATATCATAGGAATCAACATTTTTCATGTGTTGTCTGGGGGAAAGAGACCTTAATTGAACCAAATTTTAAGGAGTTCCAAAAGTGAGGCCTGTGGTTAGAGTTGGTAGAAATAAATGCATGGTATCCTAAACAGTGGCGTAGCGTGCGATTTGGCAACATTGCAGATCGTCCATTTAAACCCATGAAATAGATTGAACAATTCGATTTTTGATGAACGCCTTTGCTTTTGACCTTTTACATATGTTTAAATGGACACTATGCAGCAGTGCCAAATTGCATGCTACGCCACTGATCCTAAGGCACCCAATTTTCTTGATTATGGTTTGAAAACTGCTTTAAAAGCAGTGCTAGTACTGTAATAAACTAGTAGACTAATAATATTTAAGTATATTGAAGAGACCCCTGTGATTTTTGAACTCAATCTCCTCAAAACTAGCATTTTTCTTAGATCTTTAAAAACTTGTAAATTCGCCAACTTGGGACCATTTTGGTTTGATATTGGCTCATTGTAAGTCATATATGTACTATCTTGTGCAAAAAAAAATGAGGTAAAACAATGTTTTGACCTGCTACGAGTTAATGTCTCTTTTTCCTAGAGGCTTTATAATTGAGGCAATGGGTGCATTGAGGACACTTCTCCAATGTTTTTTAAATGAGAGTTGCATCTTTATTGCACCAGCTGTCTCAATTTTTGTAGGCGTAGATTTATAGCTTAGCGGAAGTCTCTAATTTCTGTTTTCTCGCTCTACAAAGAGCTCATTAAGATTCGTTCCTTTATTGTAAAATTGTAAGATTTCTGAATGGGTTTGAGTCTCAGTTGAAACTGATCTCAGCATTTATATGTGCATTTCAGAGATTATGAATGAAAAAAATGTTATCGGATAATGCAATTTATGTGTACAATATTTTTTGAAGAGGCCTTAAATTATTTGTCACTACTCATCATAACTATACATTTGTTTAGTCTAATTTTGTTTTCAGAAACATCACCAAATTTTTAGTATTATCGACATTGTCATTCTCCTTTTCTTTACTTCCAAAGTGAACTGTCAGCAGTTAAAGTAATCTTATTAAAATTAATAATAGTATGAGTTTGGTTATCATCAGTCCCTTTTCTAAGTTTTTTTTTTTTTTTTTTTTTTTTTTTTTATCATGAAACAGCCTACTCAAGTTTTTTACTCTAGTTGCATTTTCTCAAATTTACTGTTTGAAATACCCGTAGACTGAAAGATTGAAGAATGCAGTATTTTATGAAATATTAGATTTACAGCTGCATAGACAAATTTTATCTTCTTACCCCTCAATAAATCTATTGAATAGATACTTTGAGGAATTGCAAGTATTATCAATTTACTTTGGTTAAATTGATCATTAATTATTATCTTGAAGTGTCAAGGAGGAAAAAACAGCTCCGTAAAGTGGACCAATACTACTTTGGAGTTCGAAAACCTGCATAAGCAACTTTTATATCAGGTACTAACTAACATTGCTGGAAGAGTCTTTATTTTCAAGCACTGAAGGATGTGGATTCTTCTTTTAATGATTTGATTTGTTTAAAAAATTTTGGAAAGTTTAGAAATGATTACTTTTTATCTAAACTGTAATAATTTAAATATTCGCTTCTAATTAATCATATTCTTCCCCCTTGAATAATTCTGGTAATCTGTCTAAAAGCTGAGACTGTATTATAATGCAAAATATTTGGAAAGTGCAAAAAAGCGACCAATACGATCAAACGACTTCCTAAATATTTTGCTCTTTTCCTGTAAATTTTGTTAATTTAATTGATATTATTTTAATCTGTTTAAGCAATTTGTATCCAGTATATTTCTGTTATTACTAAAGTATCTTTGTAAATTTTGTAGAAAGTTTCTATTCTTTAATATTTTTTTGTTTATAAAGATGACTTAAGTTTTAAAAAAAAAAAAATCCATTTTTATCTATTTTTGAAATCCTGATTCCCTTTTCCTCTGCAGGGAAAGTTCCCCCTAGCTTTGATTCTCAGATTTATTTAGATGGAGCAGAGACAATGTGTATTAGAGACCATGTACTAGCTGATGGTGCTGTGGCTGTTTTCTTTTTTTCTCTCTCTCTCTCTCTCTCTCTCTCTCTCTCTCTCTCTCTCTCTCTCTTTTTTCAGGGAATTAAGAAAATAACATAGAGAGGGAGCAGCATCTAACTAGACCCTTTGTTGACTGATGACCAGCCAACAAAGGGTCAGGGTTCAGTCAGATGTTGTTTTGTTGCAGCCCCCCCCCCCCCCCAAAAAAAAAGTTGCCACCCAATTTCGGCATTGGTAATACAGCCAGTGCTTTATGGTCTTCAGTTGTAAACAGTCTTTGGAATAGAGCAACCCTGATTAATTTTTCCAAAAGATGAAATTTTTTCGGGAATTTGGAGGGATTTTTCTATGATTTGTATGAATTATTAGAAGTTTCCCCTGCCCCTACCCCCCAGACAACTTTGCAATACGCTCCTGTACTAAAAAAATGCATAGAATGTCAAAAATAAAATATGATTCCATCGTAATGTATTGAATTCTAATTTCGCAACTAGGAAGATCAAATAAAACGCATGACCAGCCCATCACGTTATGACGAATTGATGACACTTCGCCTCATCTTCTTGAATCCGATGATCCATCAATCCGGACCCCAGAGTGAGCACTTCGTCAAGTACGTCATCCAGCAGACTGGATCCTGATATATTTTCTTTACTACTCACAAGGGAAGGTTACGGTGGGGCCCCCTCCGTTTGCGCTGAAATTTTGCAGAAGGGTAGGGCTTAGGGTCCTAACAAACGTACTTACTCCCTTTTTCGCCAATGGGCCTTTTTAAGAGTTGCAAAATCACTGCAGCATATATACCGAAAAATTCGACCTCCATCTTCATCTGACTCAGTGGCTCAGAGCGCTAAGGTGCAGCGCCGAAACCCTGACGTCCCCGGTTGGAGTCCATCCTCGGCCTCTTATTTTTTGCACACTGTCGCACCTCACTTCAATCGGTTCGAATGACGTATCTACTTTCTCCCCCGCTATTCGTATCACTTACCACTTGAACTTTTCTCTGTAAGATTTACAATTGCACTGCTTATTTTATTAAAAAAAAAACAAAAAAAAACACTCGTATCCATAATTTGATCTCTATCTATGAAAAGAAAAATAAAATAACATATGAGGATCAAAACGTAATGCCGATGCAAACAAATGAAAATAAAAAAAGCTCGCATTACTAAAAACCAAACGCGCATTCATGCAAAGAAACAAACACATAAATACATAAAAAGAGCGAAAACGAGCGTGTATAAAAACAAGTGAGACAAACAAACGTTCGCACAAAAAAACAATGAGATATATAAACAAACGTTTGTCCATAAAAACAATCAGAACAAACAAATCGCATCCTAAATTGCATCGTGGCAAAAGAACTTCTTAAAAATTGCAATTATTTTCAAAAATGCATTGGAAACATCGCGAAAAGTCACTGATAAACGCATCAGTAAAGTGTTCCAGGATAAGTAAGATGAAAATGATGCTGCAATTATTGCCCTCATTCACCATCAGCATTAAAATGACATTGATTTCGTCTATTTTTATTAAATATACTTTTATGCTAGTACACTTGTTTCATTTTCAGTCGTTTGCATCGGCATTACGTTTTGATCCTCATATGTTATTTTATTTTTCTTTTAATAGGTAGAGATCAAATTATGGATACGAGTGATTTTTTTTTTTTTTTTTTTTTTTTTTTAATAAAATAAGCTGGACGATTGTAAATCTTACAGAGAAAAATTCAAGTGGTAAGTGATACGAATAGCGGGGGAGAAAGTAGATACGTCGTTCGAACCGATTGAAGTGAGGTGCGACAGAGTGCAAAAAATAAGTGGCAGAGGAGGATGGACTCGAACCGGGGACGCATGGGTTTCGACGCTGCACCTTAGCGCTCTGAGCCACCGAGTCAGATGAAAGTGGAGGTGGAATTTTTCGGTATATATGCTGCAGTGATTTTGCAACTCTTAAAAAGGCCCATTGGCGAAAAAGGGCGTAAGTACGTTTGTTAGGACCCTAAGCCCTACCCTTCTGCAAAATTTCAGCGCAAACGGAGGGGGCCCCACCGTAACCTTCCCTTGTCAGTGCACTGGGACCAAATAATGTTCGGTCCCGAGAATTGAATTGCGTGCATCTTGCGTGCGGTTTCGACCAATCAGCGAGCTTACGCACGGTCATGTGACCGTGCGTAAGTTACGCTCGGGACCGAACACTATTTGGTCCCTGCAATGCAATGCAATCATCAAACTATGGTTGCGCCCGAAAAGTCGGATTGGCGTGATATCTGCCGGTGGCTCCTGTCGCCGAGTATTTCGATTGAAGAAAACCGGAAACGTAAATGGAAAATGTCTATTAAAATGGCAACGCTGGATTGAATGCAGCGTGATTTTTGTCGGCTACGTTTCCGGTTGTCCAATGATGAGCAACCGGAAACGCGTAGCCGAAATGACAACAGCCCTTGCCAGCCCTTGTTGCCGTACGTTCAAATGGTTCAAAATGGTTCGCAGGAGTGGTTGGCGAAGCAAATCACTATAGGAGAACTGACTCACGCAATGAATGAGAACCAATCAGCGCTCAATCCTCACAGACCACTGTGAAAGAGTTACGTGGGCTTTAGAAGGGCTTGTTGTTAGTTGACGGTTCCGGAAAGTAAACTATAATTTTTTTTTTTTTACCTGACAACGACTACTTCAATTTAAGTGAAGAAGCTGCTCGTAGGAAGACACCAAATTTCAATAGCGCAACCAGAATATCTTTTTAGGAAGGGTTTGCGTTTGCCCCTAAAACTTCCCCAGTTCATCATCTTCTAAGAGAGGCTATAAAGGCACTATAAAGGGGTCTCTCCACCAACGAATTTAAAAGCGCGGATAAACTGATTGAGCAAATGGGCTTCTTTGTCGTCGATTCATCTGACTCATTGGCTCAATCAGTTTATTCGCGCTTTTGAATTCACAGGTGGAGAGACCCCTTAAGGGGCATGGCAGGCATGGGATATAAATCCCCCAATGGGGCGGGGGGGGGGTGTTGGGTCGAGGTACTCTGTCATATGTTTTTTGTATTAATCGTATATTATTAGGAACCATATATTTTCATGCACAGGGATTAAATGCACCACTTGTCCTTATCGAAGTATGTAGATGATATATCTCTTCCTTCTTTACTAACATGTTTTACTCTGTCAGTGTCACTACTGCGTGGTTGAGAGGAAAGTAAGGTTGAGAAACGTGGAAAACTGGAAAACATCGCAGCTTTTATCCATTCAAATTCATCTGTGATAAGATAGCAATTTGTGATAACGAAACAAGATAATTACAGTTACAGTTTTATAATATTAACGCGTCTGTCGCGACTTCTCACACGCGGCTTAGTACATTGGCACGGGCACCGGCTAATAAATTCGTCCGATCGGGGGCACAAAGGGTACAGGGGTATTCACCTTTACCCTTTGATATTCTCCAGAATCCATCAGCAGAATCTAAAAGTTGCGTCATCCTGGATGAAATTTTTACTTACGAATGGTTGTGAAAGTAAAAGATTTATCTGAAATGGGCCGGAAATGTCAATTTGATTTGATTAGTTTTTAATTTTGAGTGGCCGTGCGTACTGTTCAATCGAAAAACGTTCTGAAAAAAGTTTGATAAAGACACACCTGTAATCTTTGGTTGAGTGAAAACATATTTTGGGTCAGTTGGTAAATTTTTAACCTGAATTCAACCGTTTCGTTGATTTTTGGCCTTCTGTTTCCTCCCAATTTTAGAAATATAAATTAATTTTTAGCGAATATTTTAACTTTGAATCTGTGATGTCGCAGGAATTCAAAATTTTCAATTCATGTCAGCGTTTTGTTCTCAAAGTGTCATATATTAGTTCAATTTTAGTTTGCTGTAATGTGACTGTGAATCCACCATTTTAGCTGTGTGTACGAATTATTTTTAATGTTCGAACAATTCTTCTCTAATGTTGAATTTTATCTTCCTTTGCTCTTTTGAGCTAAGTTTTTATTAATTTTTTTTCAAGTAAGTGCCAGCTCATTGATGTTTTTTGTCCCACCATAGTCAAGTGCTCAAATCCAAACATTTGTGGTCTAACCATTTCATCCTGTAAAGCTATTAATGTCCTGCCTTCAAAGTTTCATGATCTAACATTCAGGTAATACTAATTTTACCAATCCTTAACTGTAATCATTCCTGTACTGATCCTTTCTTTTTTCAATTTAGATTTCCAGTTAGTCTGCGTCCCTACTCTTTTGTGTTGTCAATGTGAACTGTCCTTGATGTATGTGGGGTTTGAATGTCATGTGCCCTTTTCTCCATTCACTCTGTAACTTTTCTTCATCTGTGTTTTAAAATAAAACAAATTCTGTAAGGTCAATTAATATTACCATAGATGGAAATTCATTTGGTGTCAAAATTTGGAAGAATGTTGAAACCCGAGTAAACGAGCTAGAAGTTAGTCAATTAAGATGTTTCCTGTTGATGACTAATTTGTTAGTAAATAATGACTCACTCAAATTTAGCATATCCTAATTAATCTGCTATTGATGGACCTTCACATGTTGTTGCATTTTATACTTGGTGTGCCTTTGTTTTGATTCGCTACCTTGTGCTGCAAAATCTATCCATTCTCGGCCGAACTTGGGATTTATTTTGATTTTTTGAAAGTGTTGAAAATGATGGTCAAGATACAGGTGAGAAAAAATGACGTCTTGAAAACCTGACAGAATGATAGTGAAATATCTCACAAACCCTTGCCAAGATGTATTTTTTTATTGGTTTTTGTTTTGATTCCGTCCACTTTTCATGTGTCTTTAGTGTTTCACGTCGCTGAATTTGTTTTTTGTCCGCTAAGTATCTATATAGCTAGTCAGGCTGACTATTTCTGACCCTAAAATTGGTGGATAGGTATGCACGGCGAGAAAGTTTAGGTTAAAAGTAAAGCAAAGAAGTGTTAGATTAAATAGACGAAATTTTTCCGTCTGTTGATTAAAATGTTTTAAGTAACATATGCCTTTATTTTGCCAACCATTAGTTTTCGCTGACATTAGTCCTCTTCCCTTTCCTCAGAGCCTACAAGTGTCATCAATGATAAGGAACTGTTGGCAAAATAAAATACGGCAATGGTCAGCCAAGAACAGAAAGTTTCAAATTTAACTTTCCGATGATGATATACTTTTCAAAGTATGGTCTAAAGCAGTGTTGGGCAAAAAATTATTCGGAAATTATTCGGTGTGTCCGGCAACGCCGAGTCAATCGAATTATTCGACGAATAATTCTACAATTGACCTATACCTTCCGTGTGTTTCCCTTTTCTCAACTCAGGTAGCAAACCCAGTTTTCAGTGTTGCCGGAGTCATTTCATTATATCTGATTATTCGGTTGCCCAACTCTGGTCTAAAGTTGCAGTGTAGATACTGTGGCACCGCTTAAAATTTTAAAGTGACTGAGTTTATTCACCCTATCTTAAGTATGAAGGATTGTCCCTATAGTCTTTTCCTTCAGGGTGATTTAACTCATGTATCAGAATCTTCATCTTTTCATCATGATTTTCAAAATCGCTTCGGCAGTCTCTGATAAGGATTCAATAAGTAGTTACTTGATTGTGGGGCTGGAGATAACTGGTTCTTTGGCAAGGTGACCAACCAATCTGGAATTTTTAACTCAATCATGATGAAACTTTGCTACAGTTCCAGCTTGATTAATTTAAAGAAAGACAATATTATGATTACAAAAAGTAAGCGGTCAAAAAGAACAGCCTAGCTGGTACAGTCTAACTATCATTAGAAATCATTTTTTAAACCAGGTATTGTCTGTGATCAATCAATCAATATTTATCCACCGTTGAAATTGAAGTGTTTACACCTATGAATCAGCTCAAAACCTGATAGAAAGGCTTCTAAGCTATAGATAAAGGTCTTTGAAGCTTGCTGGATGGACCCGGTTTCTTTTCCCAACCGATTCTCCATCGATCAGAAGTAGGCTGTCTTAGATTGCAATCTAACCATTTTTATAAATTCTAATGGCTCCTAGATGGATTCCATCTAGTGCCCATCAATTCAGCAGCCTCTGGAGACTGGTGGAAAGTATTAGACAGTCTTCTTTGTTTACATGTGTGTCTACAAATGGCAAATTTCCCAACCTCTTCAATCTAAATCGTACAGCTGGGTGTTGACCGAAACACTTAGGAGGATCATCAAACAATCTGAGCACCATCTAAGAAATTCCAATTGATCAGTGCGGTTGGAACAGATTGGTAAAGAAACGCATCTAACCACTATGATAGTTAAGCTAGTTTGACAAAATAGATCATCAGGAGACCTTGATCCCTTGATCAATAAATGGAATAGAAGATTACAATTTCCGACTTCTTTTAATTTTCTCAACATTTTTTGTAAGACTAATTTTGGTTTTATTTCATGAATGTGTGTAGGTGGAGTGTTCAGTCAGTGGATTCAAGCTGGCGGAACAAAAAGATGAGGCAACTGCCACCCGCCCTCAGATGCTAGAGCTTCATTGTCGAGACGCTCAGACTATCACAGGTTAGTGATCTTTCTTTAGATAAATCCTTCAATTCACAAAAAATGGTGGAGCATGATTTAATGGGCTATTTTTGCTCTAAGTGGTGTCTTCTCAGTACATAGATTTTCATTGACAAATTACAAGAAAGAAAGATCTGTGACCAGGTATCAATTTTTCTTTTCATTGAAATTCAGAGGAACTCTTAGACCAAATTGGGATTTGAAAATTCCAAAGTTATCTGTTTCATTGTGTCCCATTACGAGTGCCTTCATTCACCTAGGAAAAAATTGTTGTTTTACTTTTTCAATCCGTAAAAAATCTTATGGGTCACAGGTTTAAAATTAAAGCCGTATTATTGGAAGGGATTTTTGCCGTAAGCTTCGTGAGTTGGAGTGAATGTGAGTGAGACTATGTCCTTCTGCCTTACTTGCACTCATTGGGGCTTATGGGAATTTTCTTATTTCCAATATCCCAGCTTTATTTCTGAGTGCTCCAGCTTGAAAATTTCAGGGAATCTGCTTGGAGTATGCTGGCAAGAGTCGACGATCCTCAAATATGCGCTTTTTGCGCTTGTTAATCAATTTCGGCCTAAAACTAGACTTTTGAGCAGCTCGACGTAGTTCTAATGTTTGGAACTTATCCACCCTGGAATTACCTTAAATGAGAAATAAACCGTTTTTCTAAAAATTTCAATATGCCTCAACTTTTCCTAAATTTTGTATGGATTTACGGTTAGTTTTTGGTCATCAAAATATACTGTGAAAGTACATTCACTGCCCTTCACTGCCAGGTTACAAAGACAAATTGCTGCTTGCTCGGTCAAATTAAGTGAATAGTTAAATATTCCTACTTTGTAGCGTTAACTTTGCCTACGCTATGAATTGAAGGCACTCTACAAAAAGTCATTTTGCAATTATTAACAACTTGGAGTAGCCTCTGTTGTTCAGAAATCGAAATGCTGTGAAACAGATTTATATTAACGAAAACATGTGAAGTCGGGTGTGGTATTGAAAGGGTTAGCCCTTAGCGGTCACATTTTTTTAACGCCGCTAGCGCAGTGGGCAACCTCCATACTATACGAGAATGAAACTGCTAGAAGTTCCCTAGAACACTGGTAAATTGCAGCACGCTCTGAAGTTGTCAGGGCTGGTCCAACAAGAGACTCAGTAGAGCAAAACTTTTATGTCGGGCCTCACCCGACTCATGACCGCAAAGGGTTAAGGTTAGATTTTTACTCTTTGAATTTTTATACTATCTAACTTGGTATTAGTTTGTCCTTAATTGTTTCTTGATTACCATTGCTAACTTTCATTTAATTTTGTTATGTTTAATGCAGAAGTTTGTAGCGGTGGGGACTTGCCTGTTTCTTGATTACCATTGCTAACTTTCATTTAATTTTGTTATGTTTAATGCAGAAGTTTGTAGCGGTGGGGACTTGCCTGAAGTCGAAATCGTAAGTCTCTTACAGGAATCAATCCCACGATACAAACTACGAGCAGACCCATTAGTGGAATTTGCAGGTGAGAAACAATATTTTATTTAATCTAGTTTAACATAATCTTTCCCTTGAAATCTTAAAAAGTCTTTGTTCCTGCATTAGTCGAACAGAGACTTTCACTGTTTTCTTGGTTTTTTTTCTGGCTTCCTAGTCTCATACAAAATATTTTAGTGTGTTTCAAACTTGAGGTACTAAATTTTTCATTTGTATGAGCTCAACTTTCAGACCGTGCAATGTGATTCTCATCTGGGGGAAGTAGGCAAATCGTTTCAGCCCCGGTACGGAAGTTAGATTATTTCATTCGTTAAATCATTGTAGTCGCAATTTTCCTGCGTCCAGAATGAACGTCTCCATGACTCAGAACCACCAATCATCCTAGTACCGTGACTCCAGAATACAGAATAGGTGTATGGGTTAAAGATCTGATCATATAAGTCAGTGTCTCTTTGCATTCCCAAGTCTCAAATCTACATTTAACTGCGGTAGATTGACAAAATCTGAAACATGCATTAGTTTTCTCAGACTTTACTTTCAATCTGTTGTAACATGGTGGTTCCCAGCCTTTAATTAATTCATGTTTTCTTCCTCTCTTCTCTCAACTCTCATTCCTGGCTTTGAGCCGATAGCTCCGTTATTGGCTCAAGGTCCCTCTTTTTGTCTCTCTGCTCTCCACTCTCCAACTTTCTCTTTTCACACTGTTGGGTTTCGGGGGGATGATTCAGCCAGATGTGGTCAATGGCCAATCAGGAGAAGGGACGCTCTTCTTCTGGCGGGCTAGACTGCATCGCGCGAGGGTGAGACGCGTTGGGGTAGGTCAGGTCCGCGTCAGTCTTATTCAGATCAGTGAAGGGATCATACATGAAGATGTGAGTATAATATTTATTCGGGCTGGTCTTCTAAGACCAGTCCCTGAGTGAAAATCACGTTTCAATAATAGCATCGGTCGGATGGAGCTGTGCATCGCCTTCGATCACGCCAAATTTAAATACACGTTTTAATTTTATTTAAATCCAGTTCGTTCCCTTTTCTCAAAATCGAATACTTAAGATTCAGTATGTAGCTGTGCGGTAAATATCGATAAACCCACGCTACACTGTGTATCTCAATTTTTTCTTTAATTTTTTTTCGGAAAAGTGGGGCCCAAAGTGTATGTCCTGCACAGATTCTTAAGTCAAACCTTTCAAATTCAGAAGCTCTCAAATTTTTCGGTTGTGCAAGCTCCCTTTTTTGACTCAATATGTTATAGTCGTCTTGTACACCTTCAGAGAAATTATGGTTTTAATGTTTGTCCCCCCCCCCCAAATTTTGTTTTGTTTCCAATTATCCTGTTGCCATCACCTCAACCTCAATTTGTCCGCGTGAAACAAGTATGAAAAAGAGAGAAGACTTTTGTCCTTAAAAATTATTGTCTTTTTCAAAATTTTATTCTCTGTCTATGATATCTCATTTTTACCTTTCTATTTTCGGTCTATTCACCAGATTAATCTTATCAATCTTTTCAAACTATGGTCTCTCTTCATTTCAGGTTACGAGAATCAAGACTGGTTTATTCCATCACCTGCTCTAAAACTAGCAGACGCCCAACTTTCACCCGATCAAATCCGGGAGACTTTAAACTATTTTCGTAAGTTTATTTACTTATTCATCTATCTATCAATCTGTGTATGAATTTTATTTTATTTTATTCAGGGTGTCATGCTTGGTGCGGCATCCCTTTTGTTTATTTCTGTATCTCTTTCTGTTTCTATTACCTCTTGTCTGACTGTCAGTCGGGGACAAAAAGAATGGCAGACAACTCCCCCCCCCCCCCAATTCCTCCTTCCGATCCCACAAATCTGTAGTGTTGAGGTTTTACTATTCTTTATTTGGTGTTTGTTAAATTTAAATCCCTCTTTTTCAAAATCGAAAATTTTCACTGGAAATTTACATTTTCATTCGGCATTTATTTTTCAACTAAGTATACATTCTAACTCTTGTCTATTTGGTATTACTCTAACTTTACTACCTCTTCTATATATTCTGATAGGTGGGAATGTTCCTGCTCTTTAAGATGAACAACAGTGTTTAAGCTTCTGCCGGGCAATTTTTGGAATTTCCTTAATACTTTCCCTAACCCCACATGTTTCTGACAATTTGAAATAGTTTTCAATTCAATATCGCCAGCATCACTGCTCAAACTAAATTGGAAATGTCCTCTTGTTTGCCCCCTACTCCTCTTTTTTTTCTTTTTTCCAGACCTCTCAATCGTTTTGCATTTGTTGTCTGTGTTTTCACCGCTTAAATTACCTTTAGTAAAACTGGAAGACCTTGAAAAACTTGAATATTTCTTGACGGACAATTTTCCTGTTCTATTGGAAATATTTTCAGAAAAATTCAGAATTTTGTTTTTTCAGAACTGAAATAGTCTCTGAAAAACTGATAGATATAAAAAAATTTGACTCTCAACTCCTCAATACTTCAGTGTTCTCCATGTGAGTGTGTCAATTATTTGAGTAGAGTGCTAATAAGCTTTCGTATGAAGGTGTGAATTAATAGACACGCTATCATTCCGCGTCAACTGTCTACTGACAGGTGACTGCTTGTGAAGTTTTAATTAAAACCATATGCGGAGTAGCCATGCAAAATTTGTCAGCCTCTTTTCTTGCTAGTTTCTGAGTTTGCGGTAAAATATTGTTTGGCACTCCTGTACTCTTGGAAAGTCACTCATTGCGCCGAAAACTATAGGCAAAATCTTCACAATTTTGCACAACAAGATAAGAAGATCTTCTTGTGGACTACTTATTTCTGTTTTGGTGGAGTAATTTGCTTGTAATCAGCATTTTTGACCCTTCTCAATAACCTCAGGTTAAAGAAATCAAGTTTCATGCTTTTAATTTTGAAGCCGCTTTTGAAAAATGTCAGGTTTTTCTCATATTTCTTGGAGAACTAAAAATATTTGATTCGTTTAGACAAAAATGACCTGTACTTCATGAAATATTTTCAGGGTATTATAAATTAGTGGCGATGGTTGATTGATCACTTTTGGTTTTTGTTGTCAAATGCTCTCTTATATCTCAACGCATATCTGCTCACAAGTATTAGCTCTTATTTTCATTCATCAATGGCTCTTAAATATATTTTTCCGATCTTCTAAAGTTCAAATCATCTAATGTTTCAATTGTTAAAAATACCACCGTTTGGATCAGAGAGTTTCATAGGAGCCCTCGAAAAGTTCCCATAGTGCATTCAGACTCTGATGTCATACTAACAAGCTGGCCTAGATCTTTCTACATCATTTTTTAGAATTTCTCACAACCATTTCATTTGTCCAAGTTCACAATGATATTTTACAAGTTTGAGTTGAAAAAAAAAGAAGAAAAAGTATTAAAAAATTTTGCGTTTTATACGCGATCCCAGGAATCCCAGAATCAAGCATATTTTGCAAGCTTGCGTCAACTCAATTTTTCTCTAAATTGTAATTATTCGTAGTAAAACTTTACTATGCTTTTTAACTCATCGCAGTTTTGAATTTTTTGCGAAAAAGGTAAGTTTTTATTGTAGTCAATCTGATTTTTGTTTGTTTTATCATTTGATGGAAAGATGAAGGAGGAAAACAAGACAAATTTCATCATTTGCTGATTTCATATTTTTTCTAGTTGGTGGGGGAGGGGTTAGACTTTATGCTAGTTAGCATAGTTACTTGCTAAGGGAAGAAGAGTCTTCAAAATGTGTCAGAAAAACAATCCTCACACCAGTAGCGGCTACTAGGATTTGGCAACCGTGCAATTTTTCCATTTAACTTTAGGTAAAACAATCGATTCTTGAAGTGGTAGACAGCTTACAGGCGAATCGATTTGTTTACATTCGTTCAAATGGGGGGGGATGCTGTTGACAAATTGTACAAGCCGCCATTGCACTGCTTCACACTCCATCATTATATTGTTCTTAAAAAAATCTTGATAATCTCATCTCGTTCGTTAAACAGTTATGCATCAAAATGTAATTCGAGAGAAATTTTTAAATTTGCAGCGAGATATGAAACTTGGTTATACTTGACCCCTATATTCACGAAACGAGCCTGCGATGACGAGAGCTCATGACAGAAGTAGGGCGCGCGAATTGGAGCAGTTGCACGACAGGTTGCGTTCTTTGCATTTGAAGGAGGTCGAGTATAGTGTTAACCATTCGCACGGAGAACATCGAGCATCGGAGCGAAGACCGCGAAGAAATGAGCGACGAGCTATATGTTTCATCGTTCATCTTTGAGAGCTATTGTGATCCCTCCTAAATCCCCCTTCCCCCCTACCATTCCTCCCCTCGCCGTCATCAAACTCCGCCTTATGGTTTTTTATTTTTGACGTAAATCATCGGTCAATGTGCGCAATTATTTCTCGCCTTGGGCCGCTTATATGCCTCTGAATCGTCGCATTCCCACGTTTTGAGCGTAGCGAATGTTTCCGAGTGTGACTAGTGTGTATACGTTTATGACTGCGTGACAACGTTGCCACTTTAAGATCTGAATATAAATTGCCATCGATGACAGAAGGCCAATCCATGCTGTAGTGGCTCGTGCAAACTCACAAACTGGCAATCGTGCCTGTTGGCCACTGAAACCTATGTTTTAAAATCGACTGGGTGAGACTCGTCGTCTCACCTAGAATAGAAGAATCGATTAGTTTACTTAGATTTAAATGGAGAGCTGCCGTGTGGAGCTAGTATCGATCTATCGGAGGCATGTTGGTCGATTAGTGGCGGAATTCGTATTAATGTTCCGATTTAAGTGAATTTGGGCAATGAGAACGTGGGTATTATATATGTTCTAGTTTCATGATAAATCTTGCAAACAATCTTCGATCAAAACTGCTGAGTAAAATCGATATTACTGAAACGGCTGACATCGCAACGCGATAAGACTTATCAAATGGCATTTACGGACGTTTTGAAAACGGCTTCGTTTCGTAGTTTTGATCGGAGATTTTTCTCATGTTATGTCACGAAACTTGTGTATCTCAACGTTCTTGTTGCCCAAAAAATGAATTTTGAGTGAAAATTCTGTCATAAATCGATCCAGATGCGAGACGCCTGTGATCGATCGATCAAAGGCATATCGATCAAAGGCATGGATTCACCTTAAATACGGGTGGATTCAAGAGAGAATGTGCACAGATTCGCTTCGTCGTCTATAATTTATTTCGATTACGACACAGGTGTGCGAACGGGAGGGGAGGTATAACCCCCCCCCCCCTTCTAATTTTTAAGTTAAAAACCCACAATCTGCGACGTAGAAAATCAAAAATATACTACTTTAAAAACCATTTGTTACCTTCAAAGCAAAAAAAAAGGGGACTATTAAAGCCAGTAGTGCAAATAAAGGCAGGTGGTAGGTGAGGTGGGTAGGGCATACTTTCGATGATTCCTCGCAATAGTTATTGACCGTATTGTCAATCTATCTTTCAATCTGTGTAGGTGCGATTATGTATCTCGCAACGCTATAAAAGAACAATTTTCTAAAAATTTCGAGCCGTTGCGGTTTTCGTGTCACAAGCGAGAAATGAAAAGGTTTTTTCTTTCTTTTGCCTCATGACGGGATTGTTTTTTTTTTTTTTTTTCTAAATGGGGACCCGAGATTCCCGAGAGCCCCCTCCCCGTTTTGTACTTACGTCGCATCGGCTCTCAAGTATCGATGACGCATCAGGAGCAATAGGCGACCTTCAGTTCGACCGTGTATAAGTAATCAGTGTGGGGGTTAATGACCTATAGGTATTTTCTAACAATAAGTAGTGGTTCTTTCATCAATTTTTGTATCTACTTTATCAACTTCTTTGAAATATGCGTATTTTACCACCTGCGCGTTTCGGGTCTCGTTAGTAATCGATAAGCAAGTTTTTACCGTAGATATTTTGTCATGAGGTAAGAATACAACATTCTGCATTCTGCGTATCTTGCTTTCGCATTCCGTAAAGTATCAGGCTTTGTCGTATTTTTTCCTCTTTGATTTTTTGAGTTCGTCCTTATGAATCGACCTTAAAAGCAACGCACTCTTGCCGAACTTCGCAGTGAAATGTGACTTCACCTAGAGTCCCTGTATATCAAAGAAAGAGTCTCGCCATACGAGGTATAGATTCTGGTTGGCTGCTAGATTTTAGGCTGTCACGGAGCTCGAGGAGGCGTTCTGTGTTATTCTCCATAAGAAGACCGTTGGAACGCACCTACCGATGAAGCGTACACGCCCCCTCAGCGAACCCAACCAATCAGAGTGGACGCCTCCTTCGAAATTCTTCTTCTTCATGCTTCACGTGGCGAGACTCTTTGATATACAGGGACTCTAACTTCACCTAATCATCAGTTTAAAGAAAAATCAAAGAAGCCTTTATTTGATTTTCTCTCCTTTTCATTCTTCGTTCGCCCTAATCGTTGTAATGATCGTTCTGCGTGCGAGCGATCCTTTAGAATTTCAAATTACTTACTTGCATCGACCAGTGTCATTGCGTGGTTACGAGTTATGTTTGTGACGTCACCACGTCGGATCAGTTTTGAAACAATGCATACCTTACATCTAATAAGCACACATATTTTTTGTGGCCTTGTCATTTCGTTTTGATTTTTCCCCCCCTCTCTCTCCCCCTCCCTTCTCATCTTCTCAGTTTGTGTTTGAGACCAACTGATCGTTTCAAAGTAGGTATTAATGGTGGTAAATGGCGTTTTTAATGGAGCTGTGTTAGTCGCAGTTGCGTGGATTGTGTTCAAACCGACTTCGCCAGAATTTAATCTGTTTCGGTTTCTTTTGTCATGTCGCTTTAATACAGATACAGATGGTTAAAGTTGTCGCACGCTCTTTTTTTTACGGCGTATCTGGCGTCGCGTTTCCCTCGGGCGGTTTCATTAACTTTTTTCCTCCCGCGATGATTCGAGTGAGTGTGCTATGGTGTGAAACCACCGAACTAGCTCCTGCGGGCCGATCCTTGAAATTCACGACTTTTGGGTAGACTGGATAAGAGTGGAAAACGGTGATTGGTGGAAACGAGTCACGTGGTTGCACAGTCTAATCAAAATACGGAATGGATTAGATAAGTTATCGGGTACTCCAAGACTGCCCGATAACTTATCTAATCCATTCCGTATTTTGATTAGACTGGGCAACCACGTGACTCGTCTCCACCAATCACCGTTTTCTATTCTTATCCAGTCTACCCAAAAGTCGTGAATTTCAAGGATCGGCCCGCTGGTCGAATTGCCGAAAGCAGAAACAACTCATGTCCATTGCACGTGAGTTTGTTCGTATCACTCTTCATGTAGTTTAATAACGTGATTGTTTACGTTTATCCCTCGGAGATCGATACAGTGGCGTAGCGTGCAATTTGGCAACGTTGTACTGTGTCCATTTAAACCCTCGTGAAAGGTCGAATGCGGAGGTGTT
Source organism: Trialeurodes vaporariorum (assembly GCA_011764245.1). NCBI lineage: Eukaryota > Metazoa > Arthropoda > Insecta > Hemiptera > Aleyrodidae > Trialeurodes > Trialeurodes vaporariorum. Next base: position 29,670,128 of record VMOF01000369.1, on the reverse strand, counting down.
CACCGAACACCCAATAGTTCGATCTTTTTCGTGGGTTTAAATCGACGAATTGCAAAGTTGCCAAGTTGCACGCTACGTCACTGGATCGATATCGATCGATTAAGTACCTATTAAACTCTATTAGTGCATACGATTTAGAGTCTTGCTCCCAACAAATTTCTCGGGACGGACAATCCCTTATTTTCGACCCCAAGTTGCGAATCCTCACTGCTGATTGGTCGTCACTCGACTGTTGGACGTCCTAATTCATTAACATTAGGCGGATTCTCGACAGTGGTGTCGCGTGCAATCTAGCAACGTTGCATTTAGTTCATTAAAACCCAAGAAAAGGATCGAGGCATAGGGAGCGCACTCCCTCGGATCGATATTTTACATGAGATCAAATGGACGATTCGCTGCGTCGCCATTGAGTCTGGACAAATCAGAGGCGAGGATTCTCGACTTGATGGAACGTAAGCTCAAAAAGTGAATGCTTCCGGTACTGCGTACTTGTAAGATGCTTCTAGATCTGGAGTAAAACAGAGATTCGAGAATAAAAGACCGTCCTTTTCGAACATATTTTGTTGGACCGCGATATGGCAAAATTAGTCCACGATGATTGTCAAAGCGATGGGGTTTGCAACACACAGTTAAGAGAGCACCTTCACCTTCACTGCGCTGGGTTTAAACACTTTAAACAGTAAAAACTCTGTGCTTTTGACCTTTGGCTGATCTCTGTTTCTAAAGAGCGAACCCATAGTTTTGAACCTCTTTTTTCCCCTACCAGAAATCTAAATTCGTCTCTGTAGAGATGGATTTTGGTTTCAATCATTTTACGATTTTCAGATAAAGGCCCCTACAGTTACCGAATGTTCCATTGGGTACTTGGAACAGTAGGGGGGGGGGGGGGGAATGTATGCATATGGACTGATCGTTCAGAAATTACGGGGGGACTCGTACAGACGGACAGACATTTTTTGGGAACATGATTTTTGAGCTCAGGGGCACCTGAAATGCCAAGAAATGGAATAACCCCAACTTCAAAATTTTTCATGATGACAATACCTTCTCTCCTTAGGGGGCATTGGCGGATCCAGCCCTCACGAACGGGGGGAGGGGGCGAACTTGGGATTTTCGCCCCCCCGGTGACCCCTTTTTCCGTTTTACTCCCCTCCTTTTCCTCTTTACGCCCCTCCCTCCCCCTCTTTTCCCCCTTTTTTGGTCGAACGGGGGGCGGACGATCGCCCCCCCTCTGTATCCGCCAATGTTAGGGGGGAGCGAGAAAGTAAAAAAAAAACCGCTATTTAAGAGGAAACTATTTTCAGAAACGACTAATCTATCAACATTTTTTTTAAGAATTTCGTCTCATCGTGCGATATTTTTGTTCCAACATCAATCTGCTCTCTTTTTTTGAGTTTACGGGGGAGTAGCTCTAGCCTCTTAGGAGCAACAGCCCCGTGACCTTGCCCCTTCCTGCCTACAGCTGAAAGTCGCTCCATCTCTTCTCTCTGTTTTCATTTTTGCTCAAACATCTGTGATCTGTGCAAGTCATTGTGTTTGTGTGAGGAGCTGAGTCCGCACGCGCAACACTCGCACGGAGCGTATGTGTCGTGACTTTCGCGGTGCGCACGCTGGCGTCACTTCGAACTCTCTTCCGTCGAAAGGTAAAGGGTGACTTACTCTTTGCGTAGCGCGTAACTTAGACAACGCTGTCTGGAGGGGATGATATTGGAGATTAGGAGGGGATTTATTCTCGGACCGCGCACCGCAAACGCCCGAGAGCTCGAGCGGGTGCAGCGAGCGAAGTAAACTTGAGACTCGCGAAGTCAGCTGACTGACGCGGGACCAACGCGCCTCTCTGCTTCTCTCTCAGTCTCGCCCGCTATGATGAAGTTCGTCTTCCGCGCCGCCTTGCTTCCGTGACCGAGCGAAATGCGAATGCTCTTTCAGCATTTCGTCCGACTAGACAGCCCCAATGTCTAATTTCTAATGTAAAATAACATTTATTTTTGATACCGTATTTTTACTCTACTTACTTTTTCTACTAGTGTTATCCAATCTAGTTCCTCGTTCGTTCGTATTTTCATTTTGTGCGTCCCCTTTTTTCGCATTCACCCCATCACCCATTTTTGTTTTTTCGGCGTCGATCTTTTCGAGTGCTCCCAGTGTCGAATTTTTCAGTGTTTGTGTCGTATTGTGTTTTTTTTCTTTTTTTTCTACGCGTTGATTGCAGTGTGTTTATTTAGACTCTAAGAGACGGAATAATCCTTGACGTGTTATCAAAGTGAATGATCTGTTATCTTTCGGCAGCGCTGTGGTTTAGTGACTCGTATGTTGTCGTGTTTTTTCGTATATTTCAGATTTAGTTTTTTTGACCGGAGTGCTTTACTAATTAATTGAAGTTTGAAAGTTTTGAGTATCTGATTTGAGGTTGAAATCATTGAGCTCATTTTTTGTTTGTTTTGTTTATCACGGTAAGGCTTTTGTCTTTTTGAGGGTAATGCTCGTTGCAGACATAACCTCTCTTGTTATCAGTACGATGAGTGCCTGTTACGATTAAGTGTATTCAGTTGCGTAGTTTTGTCGATGTTAGCTTGATCGTTTTCCGTTTATAGTAGCTTGTGTACTATTTTCTTTTCAGTTTTTCAGTTTCGATTATAGTTGTTTATCATTGCTCCCGTTGGTGATTGAGTTGTATCAAGGTGAAACTTGAATCCACCCACATGAGAAATCTCTTATCAGTGAGCTATTTTGGACGCTCTAATTTTCTTTACTTGCCCAAACTTCTTTTATGCCCCAATTTTACTATCCTTTGCTGTGGCACCTATAGTTTCTTGTTATTTTATAAAACCCTGGCTCTCTACGCATTATCAGTAGGTTTGTTGGATAGTGCACACTGCACTGCATTTCCATGTGGCTTTCACATACTTACTCACCCCTCATTGTCTTAAGCGGCTTTGTTTCTGCCCGTAAAGGTTGACTGATTCTTCAGATTCACTGCCTTATTTGCAGATTTCTTGCATTATCAGTCAAAACAGTGCTAACTCAATTTATCGGGTTGCAAATCTATTGGCCTCTGTCACGGGTCATCAGAGCTTCAATAATCATTTTCAAGTAAAAACACTCAGCCTTAAATTTTGATATAGTACTAAATTGAAATCATTCTGATGCCTCACTGTGTTCATTGCACTAAATATGAAGCAAGTTTCTGCAAGGAGGTCTGTCTCAGTGTCATTGAGAGGTAGTTTTGATGGTTTCTCCTGAAAACCAGAGACTGTGACCTAAGCTAATTACCTTCAATTAGGTATCCTTTGTGCTCTATTTTAATTACTTAATGAGGCTGATTGAAGATCGTAGTTCCTTGAGGATTGGATGGGCGTACTAGTACATGAATACAAGTTAATTCTGATCGACAAACTCCCAGACTTGCTATATCATTTTCAAAGTTACTTTATTTGAAAGTTTAGTACATTTCTGTCTAGGTGGATGTCTCATTGTTCCTCAGAAATAATGAACTTATAGTGTACTGACAATGTTATTAAACTGTTACCTCTTTATCATCCTCTCCTTTTCAGATTTCATTTGAGACCAATGTTATTGCTATCAATAGTAAATACCTCTATTGCAACAGTTGCTTTTTTAAAATTTCTAGTTGTTCCGTTGATCTTTGTCAGCGAGTATGAAAGGGTCCCTGCACAAAGTGTTTAATGACAAATACTGAATGGCATGTGTCCTCCACCCTTCCTCGCTATCCACGAAACCTCTGTGCAGACCCTCCGTAGCAGAACTCAGGAGGAGCAACTGACAGCTGGAACGCATCAAACAAAGGAGCTAATTTTAATAACAATCCAATACGGCAGCACCTAGTTTCCTCCATAATTCTCTCTCTCTCTCGTTGCAGTTTTGGTTTTGTTTTCAGAAGATTTGGTGGGAACGGTTTCAGAGACTAAGCATTCCATTGTAGGTGTATAGTGATGTTAAAGTAAGCTGGAGCTGAGAGCTGTAATAGTGTTTTTTTTTCTTCTTCTTGAATTGCTGAAAGCAAATATGATTTGTTGTATTTGTCTCATTGTGGTGTCGTAAGAGGTTTAAGGTTTTATTTCCTTACCCTTTTGTTTTTTGTTAGCATCTTGTCAAGTCACAGATCTCTTGTAGTATCCAGTGGCTGCCTATGCAATTTGACAATACTGTTTTTCCTTCTTATAAATTATTAAGGTGGATCCTCAGCGTTTAGTTCCATTTTCAGCCACCAGAGAAAAATACGTTCTTGTAATGAAAAAAATAATGGTTAATGCAAATAAATGGAAAAAAGGCTTCGACGAAGCCTCGGAAGCAATCTAAGGAACATTTTACTACAAACAGTATGTTATAATATTACGAAATTCAATAGTTTCTCGCTTATTTCGTAACATTTTAGCACATTGTTTGTAATCAAATGTTCCTTAGATTGCTTCCGAGGCTTCGTTGAAGCCCTTTTTTCCATTTACCACCTTAAGTTCCAATGGTAGCACTTCAAGGTTGCCAAAACACATGAGCTGCCACTGTTGACCTCTTACATAGTATCTAGGATCAGACTCTTCTCTTGTAGGTTTGATATCCAGCAGAAGTTATTTTATTTTGTATTGTCTTAGCATGTAGTTGGATCTCTTTTGTTTTTTGTTTTCTGTTTTGCATTTTGATTCTGCTCTATTTAATGTAGCCGAACACCCATCCGTTGATTAGTTATTTTTTTACTCTCCTTGAGTTATTTTTATTTAGTTTTTCTCAAAATTTTCTTTCAAGACTCCTAGATTTTGGGAACTTCTTAAAGCCAGTCTTTTGTTTTCTTGTTACTTACTAAAGATTTTACTGGCTTCAAGTTTGTTGATCATCTTCTCATCGTTCAACAATTTTGATTTCTCACTCTCTCGCTAAAACTTTTCTCTTGTTTCCATGCCTGGAGGTCGAACCTTCAAATTCCTGACATTTGAGACTGGAAGAAAAGAATGGAGTATGGTGAGTGATAGAGAAAGTCACATGCTTACGAAGTACAATGAAATTTCAGAATTTATCTAATTGGTTTTCAGATGCTCAAAACTGTCAGATTACCAATTAAAAAAAGTCCATATTTTGATTAGACTTGGTAACCGTGTGGCTCTTCTCCACCAATCACCTATCTCCATTTTATATGTCTATTCAAAAGTCAGGAATTTCAAGGATTGGTTTCCTGATGTGTTTGATTTAATTTTTATAGACACCCAATAAATATTTTATTCTTTGGGTGATCTTTGTACTTACAATTAGTTCTGGTAAAAAAATGTCTTCTAAAGACGAATGTTTGCCATTGCTAAGTTTGTTCTTTCAAACTCATTTCTTTTTATAGTTTTGATTCCCGCCAGCAGTCATAGTAATTTGAAAACTCAAATTTAGTGTATAGACTATGCTATAATTTTGTCGTTTGAAGGTTTTTTAAGAAACCCACCAAATTTTTTGACGTCCAAAGTACTTCCAAGACTCTAAATACGGTTAACCACTATTTAGTTTTCATTTTTATTTTTTTGTGTGTGCACAAAGTGTCTATATATTCAGTTTACAAATGAAGCAAAGCATTTATTTAATTTCCTAATTTATGCTGAAGTGTTAAGTTTAGTTTTTTTTCTAAAAATTTTGTTAAGTGCTGTGCGAGTATTTGGATTTTTTTCGACCAGAAACTAATAATGACATGAACGATGATGGAAAGGGAGATGAGTTAAAAAAATTTGTGTCAAACTCTGGTTCAGTGGACTTGAATCTTTCCGATAACAATGACGTCGGTGCTATTTACAACTATTTTAATAGTGTCCTGAAAGAACCGAGTTCAGGAAGCCCCCCGGGGGTAGAACTACTTTCGACAGCAGATATTAATGACCCTTCCGCTAGTTCTTTACAAACGAACGGATCAGTCTCAGATTGTTACTATCACATTCGCAAACATGGATCTCAGATTGGGTTACGGCTCTTGGTGCCGGCACTCAACAGAGGTTTGTTTTATTTATTTTTTTTCTTTCTTTATAATTTACTTGATTTACATACTTGTTTTCTAATTTTTCTGTTTTCTGCTTTTGCTTTTCTCCCAATATGACTTGTTCACTCTGATTTCTTTTATCAGTTTAATTATTTACTCAGGATAAAGTATTTAAAATTTCAGTATAACATTTTCAGCCCAAACTCATTTTTCTCAATTTGAAAACTGATCATAAGATTTCATTGGGGCCTTGAAACTTTTGCTTGAAACGATTTGGAGAACGATTTAATGCACTTAAATTTGAAGCTTTAAAGGGGAGGGGGGGGGGTCACCCCTATAATGGATTAGATGCATGTGATAATTTTATTTGATATGATTACTTGAATCGTATTTTGCTATTGTTTTTGCAATGTTATTGCTTTAAGTCAGCATCATTTTATTCATTTTATATGATTATTGCTAGTGGTTTAGAAAGACTTAATGGAATGGTTATAAATATCATTGGAAAGGTGAAAGTTTTAATGAAACGGTGCTTTTGATGAAGTGGGTTAGTGAAGCCTGTGATACTTCTTTATGAATATCAATAACCTGATTTCTTTTTCTTCCTCAATAATTCTTTTCAAGAAAGCTCACAAATTTACAAGAATGATAATGTGGGGGAAAAAAGAGTGTAGCCAGACGTACAGCTTTAGGCTGTATATTCCCCATAAGATTCAATGTAAAATATATGGGTTTTAACCTTAAATGTGGCAACGTCGGGAATAATTCAAAAATGTCAAGTAGGAAAATGACACGGTTATTTTGTTCTTAAGTGCTTTTTTTCTGCAGGAAGAGAACCTTATTAGCATGATTATGATGCAGTGAACTTAAAAGTAAATCAGTAAATGAATGTCATAAAAAAAGCTGTAAAAAATAATCATCAGAATCGCTGAATATTCGGCAAATTGATGAGCTGCGTTTGTAAGTGAAAAAAAAAAATGGAGTCATCGTGTTTGCTTTGAAAAAAAAAAAAAAAATAAGTTACAAGAAGAAGAAGAAAAAACTCTCCAAGTCTGCGAAGAATGCGTGATTTATTCTTTGTTTGGGAGTTGAATTAATCGGTGTCAGCCAAATTCCCTTTCGGCTGGACTGAAACTCATAACAAAGTCATATCTCGCGGCTGCAGATTTTTTGTCCCAAGTAACCGTTGGTAGGGTTGTTCTGGCTCGTAACCAACTTTTATTTTAAATAAGATAAATCGGACCGACATACCACAGTAATTGCATTTTCGTAACCACTCACATACACTGCAAAGTGCAAATTACTGGATAATTTTTTTTTTTTATTAAAAAAGAAATCAGAGCTTCGTAGGCTAGGCTGGGTGTATTTTTGGAATGAAGTGACAGAAAATTAATTTAAAAGTTGCTAATTACTCACTTTAAAGCTATCAAAGTTCTCCAAACTTTTTGAAAAGTGAGTTAAATAAATTGATCGAGAAGCAATTCTTGGAACCAATTTTTAAACTGTTTCAAAGTTGGTCAATACTCATTCATTTTTGACATTATCAGTTGCTAAGCGAAATTGATTTATGTCGATTGTTCGAGCTGTTAGCGAAGGTTGACAGGGCGGTAAGCTTTTATCTCATTGCTTTCTTCCATTTTCATGAAGTTTTAAGCGCTTGCACAGTGGCGGATCCGAATCCTGCAACCTGCAACCTAGCATGCATTTTATCTATTTAAACCCACGCCAAAGGTCTAATTGGAGGGGCCAAACCCACCGTGGTTCCAGAGGGGAGGCCGGGAGGGGATTTCGGACTTTAGAATCGTAATCGTATCTTAGAATCGTAATCGTATCGAGTCTATGTGAACGACTCGATAGTGCGTAGCTGTAGCGTAGCGTAGCTGGATAGGCGTATTTTACATTCCGAAAAAAAGGCAGGGGGTATAAAATACGCCTACCCTTAAGGTCCACAAGGACTATTATAATCGATTCGAAACTCAAAAGCTATTTGGTCCATCGCAATCGGCCTCCAGTTGTTCAATTTTTTTCATGTGTTTAAAATTTGAATGGACATAATGGAACGTGGCCAAGTTGAAGTTGCACGCTCCGCCACTGGACAATTTACTTGCGCGGCGAGAGGATTACGAAAAACCAGAAAAATCCGGTGCTCAGCCGAATATCGATTGGTACTCTTTGAGCACGATGACGGTGGGAAATCATGCTATTTATTCATAAATTCGAATTTTCGTGTCTTGAGCTTATGCCTTAAGCTTGCGGGTATGAATTCTTTGTTCGACTGCTTTGCAATGGGTAACGTTGTAAGTTGTTACAGGCGATCACCAATCGGTAGCGCCGTTCGCAATAATTCAGGGCTCCGTATTGCACCACAAAGCGAGGGTGTTGCATCAGGGGGGGCTGCTTGGAGTGGTTGTAAAGAGACGCGACGCTCCACCGCGAATCGCGATCGCACTATACTTGCGTGAAAGTGCTTTTTAGCTTCAACACGTGTGTCGTCTGCAAAACACCCCCTCCCCCCAATCCGACACTCATTCAACGAGACCCTCCCCCACTCTATTTCGTAAAATTTTCCCCTCTTCTTCCTTTAAGGATCCCTTCTTTCTTCGAAGTCTTGCGTCGCGTTGCGTGTTGCGTCTCTGCCCCTTCTCGTGTTGTGTTTTCAACGCGTCTGGATCTTTTTGTCATTATTATTATTGTCGAAGCATGGTTGCTATTAATTCTTCGCAGTGCCGTTTTTTTCGCTTTTCTACGAGGCGCTTGTAAAAACGTAAGCGAGCCTATCATTCCCCTTTCTTATTTATTTTATTATTGCCAGGCCTTTCACTCTTTATTTCGTGAGAATTTTTTTGAATTATTTGTTGGAATTAATACGGGGTGTTTCAAACCACTATGAACACGTGTCTTACTCGCCTCGAAAACGGGTTAAGTTTGTATACAGTTGGCGTAACTTCGTATTTTTTCAGGGATTGTTTATTGAGTTGCAAACATAAGATATCTAATTATATCATCATTGAATTCCTTAGGAATCGATATGTATCTGAACGAAGTTTGGTCTTAAGTTCTCTATTTTAAGCCGTTTCCGAGAGAAATAAGTCCTGTGGACGCATCAAATATGCACAAATACGGGGTGTTTCAAACCAATCAAACACATTCCTCTGAACAAGTGATGGGAACATCAAAGGATTGGGCGAAATTCAGTTTCCCAAAATTTACCTTGTTTACTCCAGACCTGGCAACTTTGCCCGGTCCGTCTCTCAATTAAGTTACCAAGACGAAAACTATAAACAGGTTATTTTACTCCAAGGTTGTTTGATCCATTTAAGAGCGTGAAAAAAAATAAATATAGTGTAAAGAGGAGGGGAAATAAAAAACTAGGATGTGAACAAAAAATAAGATAAATTCGATTGTTCCACCAGTGCTTCGTTGACCATAAAACCAGAATAGGTTCAAGTACATCGTTTGACTCTTGGTTTTACAATTTTGTACAGTAAGGGGGGAGAGAGAGAAAAGAAATTGCTTCTCTCCGGTGCATTAACGATAATAACTGGGCGCTGCTGTTACCGTCATAATAACAGCTTGTCTCCTCCGACCATGAGACGAAATTTCTTCTCTCGCAAGGAACCCGTCTCTTTCTAAATTTATTGCATTTTTTATTTTGAATTCTATCGCGACAATTTCTCAAACACTTTGGTAATCATGAACAGGTTTTTCGGGATGTTTCTACTTGGGGCTGTTGCAAATTTTTGCTGTAAGCCATTTAAGGGTCGATTCTGATGCAAAAACAACAATGGTAGCTCTAGTACTAATAAAAACTCAAGAAATTCACTCCGAAACTCATTAGGTGAATGTATTTAAATGCGCGAGCGATGATGGTGGTGACGATGGCGTATGACACTAATAATGGGAGATTCCCATCTAATAATACTGTCACTCCATCAAGGAGTGAGAAGTGACCAAGAAGAGACGACTTTTCTTTGACACCGGTGTCACCAGGTGTCATCAGGTGTCACGGTGCCATTAATCGAATATGAATTACTCTGTGAATCTTCCTTGTCAGCGTATAGAGAAAGTGACAAAGTCGAGTTGGGAATCTCCCAAATTATTATTGCCTTCCGCCGCCATTACGCTTACGCATTTAAATGCATTTAATGAGTTTCGGAGTTTTCTTGAGTTTTTAGTGCCACCATCGTTATTTTTTCGGGTTTTTGCATCTGAATCGGCCCTTCAACCGCTTACAGCAAATGTGTCAAACAGCCCCATTCTAGTGAATTTAGCCAGAGTGCTCAGTGGAAAAAATATCATAGAATTATGAACTTTCCCGTATTTTTCTACCACTGCGCTGATAAAGCTAAGGAGTCTAAGGTTCCAGGTTGGCTTACCAGTAATCAAGCCAAACGCTCATAGTCGTGAGACCATAAAGAGTGCCAGACGATTCCTTAGATTTCGGCTTTGGTATAGGCCACCTGCGATGCCTAAATTCTTTAAGCTATGTACTGCGGGTAGCCTATCTCCATGAGACGTCCTACAAAATTGTACTGTCGGGCTCGGGGACAAGAATAATGTAAGGCAACTCCTTAGCATTTGGCTTATGTTAGGCCACCTGCAATGCTTAAATTCATTGAAATTATTATTGCTGGTGGCCTACCTCCAGGAGACCTCAGCATTCTTTTCGTCCCCGACTGTACCAATTTATTTGTAAGGATTCGTGGCCACTATTCTATCGTATCACGCGCTCATTGAGAAGTTGAAGAGGAGACATATTCGTAATTTGCGTTTTCACTATTAATTTACCATCAGTGTAGTGTGTACGGACTATGGTTGTTGTTGTTGTTGTTGTTTTTTCCCCCTTCTTTTTTTCGAATTTAGCTGTTCTTAACGCGAGTGTAAAGAAAGAGTAACTCATTAGCAGCTCCATGAGAAAACATAGACGCGCTTATTTGCTCCGAATTATGGAAATAAGACGTAATATATCTCGTTGATGTACTGTTTTTACAACCGGTTTGAAGTGAATGTTCATTTGGACATCAATGTTGCATGGTTTCGATCTTATCTGTTATGTACAGCAGCTGCGTTCACCGTTTTTGCGTTGGTGAATGTCGGGAGTTGAGCGGTGAAATTGCAATTTCTGCGAACATGCAAACGTAAAAAAGAGGATAAAAAATTATCGTCTACGAGGTATTACATAGCGTCAAGATAAACTTTCGATGTATTTAAACTTCAATTTGAACGAGTCATGCTATTTTGATTAGCCGTATGATTTGGCCATTTCGTCCATTTAAACCCATGGGAAAGGTAGAAATATTGAGGGTGCATAGTAGTACACCCTCTTTAATCGATATTTTTCATGGGTTTCAATAGAGGAAATGCAGCGTTGCTAGATTGCAAGTGACGCCGCTTCCGCTGATTTGCTCAAGAGACGGTTTTTGTGGATGGTTTTGCCATAGCCGTAATTGGGATGCTTATAACTGTGAAAAATTTTGAAATTTAATGAACAGATCAAAAAAAATTCACAGTGGGAAGATAGTTTTTTACTTTTTTGCCGTTGTCACATTCGTACCTTACACATGGAAATATCTCCAATCATGCTTTGTACACGGTCTCGGCAATAGGTTATAGTTACAAGGGGTCTGAATTTTAGTGTTTTTAATAAGCAAATTAGAGGTCTTGATGAGCTATATCAACAAGGTTTCCTTTGGTTTCTCAGCTCTTGGATTTCGGCGAGCGACGTGGAAAGTTGAGGACATGTCAGCTTGGAGTTAAAAAAAAACGTACTTTAGTCGAAAACTTGAAAACCAAATTTTACACTCTAAATGTAGACACATTTGAGGAATCTCATTTTTCAAGATTAGTTGACGTCCTTCTTCAACGCATTTTTTCTCCCGCGACTGCATCGTTAATTCTGAAGGAGCAGTCATTAAATATTTGTGGAGTCAGAGAATTTTGATTTACTGAACTGTGGCGTCTCGGAAAAATATCTATTCGTGAAAATTCAATTTTTGTCACAGTAAAAAAACTTGACAGTGTGTTCGCCAAAATTACTTAAAAAAAAATATATATAAGTATATCCTAACCCGCGCTCTAGCTATCACATCGGTTTGTTATGCTCGAGTTCAGCTTGCCGAACTCGTAAGAATTTTTTTTTTTATCAAACTGCATAATCTTTGACTGACAATGGGATTCAAATTTTGTCACTTTGCAATTTTTATAGTCTCTAACTGATATTTCCTCAAATAGCTTTAGAGTATTTGAGTTGAAAGTTTAAAGACAGACTGCGACAATTTATCTACGTAATCTTTTTTGAAAAAAAGGTGAAAACCAGTCCTTTCACATTCTGGTTAAATTGTTTTTCAAATGGCTCAATCGGTCGTGGTCGTATCATGTGTAAATTTTACCATTGACCCCAGAAAAGTGTTAACTTGCGTTACTTATTACCGTTACCGATCGGATGTACGGTAAACGAAACGCAACCTTGCCAAATTGCACTCGTTACCACTAACCCTCATAAAAGCACCCTGAAACTCTATCGGCGATGGAAATCAAGCGTTTAATTTTAAACGAAAAAATTGCGGGACAGCGCGGCGGTTGCAAGGAATGATTGGTTGGTGGTTGTAATCATGTAATGTATAACTTAGGCATTTTTTTTTACGTGACCTTTTCCAAAGTTATTTAACTTTTTTATAATCTTTATAAAGTTTCGCAAAAATCAAAAATGTTTGTGCAATCCTGGAAAAACGAACAGAGAGAGAATTTGAAACGTAAAAAAAAAAATCTGGCAACCATGAGGTGAAGGATCAAAGAAAGTGGCAGCGATTTTCAGTTGTGTTTGTAAATTATACTTGTTCGAAGTCAGACATGAAATCTGATTAGAGAGAAAATTTTTAAATCTCACATTACGCGCACGTTTGCTCTAGATTTCAAAAACCTGCTCCTTCACGATTCTCTGATATCAACGCACGAGTACTCACTCGCATATAATATCGTATAGTTATTGAAACATGCGGTTTTTTTTTCTCGATCTTGCGACCAACGGACATAACAGAAGGCGCACTCTATTGCACAGAATAATACAATCAGAATGGAAACTCCCATAGGATCCAATGGAAGCAAGTTTGGAATTTAACGGCACCAATAGGCAACGCTGTGGTCCTATATCCCAACATGGCGGACGAGTGTGATTTGTGTTGAAACTCATTTATTTCTGTAAATTCTGGAAAGAAATCTTAGTTTCCGGCCTCACTTTTATTTTACTGGCATTTCAGAATAAAAATTTCGCGGATCATGTCCTATATATTTTTTTTTTTTCGCGTGCGAATCCAGATGTAAACATCCTATATCCCAATATGGCGGACGCGAAATGACTTTGTTTCAAAATCCGACAGAGTTTCCGTTCTGATTGTATTATTCTGTGTCTATAGTTTGCAGTGTTATCAAATTGATATTTCATTAATTTTGTGTTTATCATATTTTTTCTGATACATCGGATGAATTGCGTATTTTTAGACTTTACGAATTATAAGTTGATTTTACGATTTCTGTGGAATCGGAGCCGTCAATTTTGTGAACCACCTCTAAATGGTAGTCAAAAGACTGATTGGTGAAAAATAAATTATAACTTTAGTAAGTTCAGGAAGAGCGTTATTCACTAACGTGAACTTTAAATCGCCCTTTAATTAATTTACGCTAAGCGGTCGCTTTTAATATCACCAGAGACAACGGAGACCCCGCACTAGGTATCTATAGATATTTCGCCCACTTTGAAATCGCACGCGAACTTTTATGATTAATTGGTTGAGCAAAGAGGTTCATTTCAGCAGCGAATCAGAACGAAGCATCAGAGTTTTTGGCGTTGGTAAACGATCAACTTAGGAACCGTTGGATGTTGCGTATGTTATTTTTTTGAGTCCCCAAGAGAAAAGATGTCCATCCCGCAATCGCTCTATGCTCTGAAAGTGGGGGAAAAAAAAAAAAAAAAAAAAAAAAAAAAAAAAAAAAAAAAAAAAAAGTAATCGAAAATCAACGTTTTTGACCTTTTGGAAGTTTTGTTAATTTAAAACCTATCAGTGACTTTTCTACGTTGAAATTACTCGTTCAAAGTGTTCTCTATGGTTTAAATTTTCTTGAAAGTTTATAAATGATAAATTGATGATAAATGTATTTTCTGATTTTTTGCCCACTATTTGACGATCTCAAACCGTAGTGAATCAGCTTGTGCGTGGTTTCGTATCTCTGGATTTTATATATGGAGCCTTTGCCCTATCCTGATCGAACTTCAAGCTATCGAGTTTACTGGTATAGCGAAAGTTTGCGACAGAACCATTGAAGCATACCTCCCGTATCCCTTCCCCCCTCCTCCCTACCTTGTCAGTCACCTCTTTTGTCGACTGATGATGTTCTTCCCAGTTCTTCCTCATCCGGTTTCCACGCTCCCGCTCTGTCGGTTCGCAATTCCAGAAGAATTGTTCTAAGTTCAACGCAGGACGCGCAGTCGAGCATACCATACACAGACACACATTACATAGCCGTAGCCAGAGGTGTCTCTTTCTCTCTCTCTCTCTCTTTGCCCATTTGAATTCATGTGTTAGAAAATGACAGGAACAGGGGCCAAAGTCTCGTGACAGATCCTATCTCCATCCTTTTTTAACGCATGCGTTTAAATGGGCATAGAAAGAGAAAGACAAATTCCCGGCTACGGCTATGCACACATACATACACGCAACCCAGTTTTCCCGCGGAGCGAGCATATGCGCGTCTGACCGTGCGAGCGTGTGTCAACTGTCAATGCTGTCGGACCATAAAGATCGCGAAAGTTCCCGACCGCGACGCGACGCGACGCGCCGATACTATACCACCGCCGCGCGCCGTCTCTCAGCTGTCGGTATGTATACGTATATATATATATGTGTATGTCGCGTCTTTTTAACGTCGTCGTCACGAACTGGTTTTTTTGCGCGTGGTTGTCTTGTCATCAGAAGGACCGAGCTATATACTATAGAGGCCCTCCGCTGATCGGTGGCGGATGGTTGCTGATGGCCCCCGTTGCGTTGTGTTGTGTTGGCCGGACGATGACGATGACGGTGCTGGTGATGGAAATGGTGATGATGATGATTTGGTGAGCGAGGAGACGTTTTTAGAATAACGTATCAAGTCACAATCCACTATCTTACCGGGCACAAGCGCAACGGCCAACGTGAGCTCCATCTCGGATTACTCACACTCACGTCAAAAGCTCTGTCCGCGCATGCGCACACTTCATGCACGCAGAACTTCAGCCCCAGTGCCAGCTTCAAAGACTCTTTTTCCTCGTCCTGTGTGATGGGTATCGCAGACCGGTGTTGTCAAGTTGACCACACGATCCAGCTATCCAGCCCGATCTGCGAATTTGTTAATAACTTTACTACAAGTCGACAATTTGTCAATCAAGGAATTTTGTGTAGTTCTTTCAAAAAATTCTGGCGTTTCTTTCAGAATCTGGTCATTGTACCAGTATGTCCTCCAAATTTTCAAGATCTATGGTTCGTTTTTTGACATTGGTCGGAAAGCGACCGTTAGAGCCTTTGCTGGCTCGATACGATTTACGTGTGACCATTCATCAATCGCCTTTGGAGAGGCTCTAGAGGAGCACCAGAGTTAGGCACCCATCAGCAACGTCAGTCGGTGAACCCAATGATTAGAGCTTCCTAAGCCCGTCTGGCCTCTGCAGGGGCTCTGCTCACCCTATAGCCAGGGATGTAGAGCGCGGTGGGCATTTCGACTGCTTGGCCCAAAAATTGTTCCAAATCGCCCATACATTTTATGGGCACAGGGCCCAATAAATGTTTGAGTTGGACCCTTGTTCTCGACCGCAATTAGCAAATATTTGCTTCTGATTGGTCGAGACTCCACTACTTAACTACAAAAAATAAGGACCGCGTCCGACGTCCGCGTATACCGAACATGTTTTAGGCCCAGTGCACCATTTACCAAAGTATTTCAGCGATCACCGATAAAATCTTAAAATTCCTGAAATAATATGTGATAGAGTCACTGTATGTTGATAGTGGAGACAAGTGAAACCATTGGCGCCGTCAATGGATGCGTTTTTGCTCCTTTGTTTACATTTTTAAGGCTGTTGTTGTGTTCTGGTGCAATGCAAAGATTACAGTGCCGCAGAGTTTCTGACGGTGATGCAATGTTTCATTGCTTTTGTTGATCGACGTCTATTAACGCGTTTAAAGATTCTTTTAGGAATAATATACTTTCTTGAGATGCATCATAATTGGAAGTAACAAGTTCATCGACAGTTAACTCATTTATCCGTAAAATATCGTCTACGTTTGTGAACAAATATGTACACAACAGTGCAAAAACGCATCTAATGGTGGCGCCCGTAGAGCCGTGGGGCGTGCCGTGGTTTCCAGAGAGGGGGGGGGGGGGGGGCAAGAATGCAATCTTGTGGCCCTCCGCAAACAAAATTATAAATTTGATGACCTTTTGACCTTTTTTTTTTTGCTTGTCACACACTGATTCTGCCGCCCTCTGAAATTCATTTTGAAATTTGATAACCTTTTTTTTTTTTTTTTTTTTTTTTTTTTTTTTTTTTTTTTTTGGTTGTTTAACCTGATTTTGCCGCCCGGGGCAAGGGTACCCACATGCCCCCCCCCCCATGGCACGCCCCTGGTAGAGCCTAAAACTCATGACCAATTAGAGGTTGACTACCCTCTTGCCTTAACTCTCTATATATACACACTACACAGAGACTCTAATAATATGTGGCAACGTTTGCGTTAGTTTGCCTTCGACCAGGAGCGCACAGGTAACTTGAGGAAAGTTGAACTCCACGATAGAGAGCGAGAGCGAGAGCAATAGCACACGGCATGCGCTCATTCAATTCGCCGAGAGCTTGACAACCGCGTGACCTTAAAGTTGAAGTGTTTAAACCTTCGTTATTTATATTTATTTTATTTTGTTTACTTATTTATTTATTTTATCGTCGACGAAGACGGCAGCCCTACCGCAGTTTCTCAGCGAGTCTTGGTGCTGGCCATTGTTTGTCTTCCTCTCCTCTGGCTAGCTCCAGTTTGTATTTCCGACTGCGGCAACCAGCAACCAGCAACGGCAACCGACTGTGACATTCCGCGCCAAGAAATCCGAGTGCATGCAGTCTATTCAATTGAGGACGTAAAAGCGTCGGTAAAAGGGCATTGTTCAAGGGGAGGCGTGCTCTTTCTCACAAATATTAATTTCATTACCATGCTAAAGATGACACGCCATCACACCTCAAGTTTTACGAGCGCTTTGTTCAGTGGCGGAACTAAGAACTTTCCCCTTACCCCTCCCGCGACAGAAACTCTATGGAGCCTTCTTATGGACTAAATGAGAAGATTTTGTTTGAGTTGCAGTCGACATGTCGAGTACGGGGTGTATGACGTATGTAGAGGTCATACGGACTCTTCCTATACTAAGAAGGCGAAGTTTCTTCCTCAGAAAATTTGGACTTTGGTGCAATTTTTCGACGAGATTTGTAGGCCTCCGTAACTCCAGAACTGTATGGTTGCAATTCAGAGGCTTTACTTGAGTGCACTTGACTTGACTCGGCTTGAAAAATTTCTCAAGTTGAGTACAGTCAAGTGAGGAAAATTGCAATTGAAAGGTTCTTGCAGATGGACGTCTAGAACAGAGGGTATTCTGATCAAAAATAATTTTTTTCGGAGTATTTTTGGGATGAGGATGTATCAAATCAGGATATTTTATTGAGCTGAGAAATAGAGTCTATTTTGATTGGCAAATCAATCAAAAGATCAAGTTCAACTCATCAGAATCTCATTCATTGTCAGTAACACTGAAAAAAAAAGGGTTTTTGATCAGAAGCATACATATGGAGGGTCGGCTCCCATATCAAATTGAAAGCCTCGAACAGTCTCAAATCCGTTCTTAAACTCAATAATTGAGTGAAATAAAATTTGACGGTCGAATGAGTAGATCAGACTGGGAAAGTCAAATCGAATTGCAGCTTTCTCTATTTAAAATGAATCACTTTTCTCAGCATAGACAGTTGCGATACATTTAACTCCCCCCATCGTGACCCGCTTCGACCGCCATCTTTGCATTTTGTACACTAAAAAATCACGAAATTCACTCTCAGAATCGAGCTTAATGGCGAAGAGACGCAGGTATCATGGGAGATTCCTATCTAAATTGAGACATACCTTTGTGTTTCCAAAGAGAAAGTGACGTATTAGATAGGAATCGCCCATGATGCCTGCGTCAAACCGCCATTACGATCTTGCCTTTGAAGTAGTCATGTAGGTTTATTACTGAATTTTAGACTTTCTCAGTGTGATGTTCGTGATTTTCGCTGGTTCTTACATCAGAACTATTCTTTGCTCACAGCAAAAGTCTGCAAGAGCCCCATTAAACGAGTAATCGTGTGCGCGAAAACTCACCCCTATTTGCCCAACCCTGCCCCTAATTCGTCAAGTTTAGTGCGTGTATACCGTGTATTTAAGTGAGGGGCGAAGCGTTAAAGGTGCCGAATTTGTGTCAGTGGAGTATGAACGGAGGCGGGACTGTGTGGCACACGGAGGGGTAGCAGATATTTCGCTGTTTCATGTCTCAACTTGGTATTAAAAATTAGGCTGGAGATGCCGGGGATTGAACCCGGGGCCTCTCACATGCGAAGCGAGCGCTCTACCACTGAGCTACATCCCCACGGTTGAGTGGACTGCCTCGAAGAGGTATCTATAAACGTGCGCGCCTCGTTTCATCCTCTTTACGATGACGTCATCGATACCTCGTCGTATTTTACAAGTACTCTGTCTTCTTTGCTTCCAGTGTTGTCAAACTGATGAAAAAATATCACCAGAATTTTCAAATATTTTCTACTATGAAACAAGTCGATGTTAACCGAAATCTGGCTCCATTGCACGATACCACACCCTTTTACAACTTTACTCCACGAACCATTGCCAAAAATTACACCGTGATACATGCAGATATGCCACAAGCTATATTTCGCCCATCTTAAGTAAACTACGGCTACAACTCTGGCCTTGACAACCCAGCATGCAAAAGGGTCCAAAAAGATTACAGAAATTCTGCATTAAAAGATTACTTTTCGTAAATTTTGAGAACAACCTTCAGATTTGCATACTTGTTTTGTAATCGTTTTGATCCCCTTTATAGGCTATGTATGCCAGATTGTACCTATCAATCGGGACGTTTTTGACTTATCAAAATTTGGGCTTGTATGCCTCATCTACGTATGTGTCTCCTTTTACCTTAAATATGTCACCAGTGACCATTGTTGCCAGAATGCCTGAAAATTCTCGCCAATTTTTATCGGTCTGTTTTCATGGTATTCTAACCACTCCACGAGATTTAAGCTTTGATTGTGTTTACAAAATTCAGCCACTGATAGAGTAGTTTTTTTTTTTTTCGAATCAAAGCTGTGATAGTCGGAAAAACTATTATTTGTAAGGCTTCTGATAGTTTAATCAAACAGAGCAATCGCTCAGCCGAAATTCACCACTAAAATAGCAGGTGACCAACTGTTGCGCGTTGAATCCGAAAATACATCGGTGTTTGTCAAACAGCAGCTGTTGCTTGACGACCCGCGTCAAATAAATCCTACAAATAACTTAATCAAACATCAGTTTCATCATCAGCCGTCCGGAAATATTAAATAACGGCTTTCGTCGTGTTTACTTTTGCACTCTGAAAGTGTAATGTTGGCATGTTGTTGTACCTGCCTGTTTGATCTAACTTTCAGAGCGAGGAGTATGTAGATCTTTATTCACGATGCATTTGAAAAGCGATAAAAATTCTCAGAAGAATCCTCAGTAATGTAAATATACATTAAATAGTAAGCGAAGCGGCGTAAAAATTCATCATTTCCCATGTGACATCAGACGTTGCAAAGAGTGTGCAACTTTTTAATCTTTTTTTTTTTTTCTTTTTCTTTTTCTTTTTCTTCACGAGTCGAGGAGGGGTTGAGAAGGGGCTAAAAGGGGGTTTCGGTCCATAAAGGGGCCTCTAATCAGGCAAGGTCGTGAGGGGACCCTTAATTATGGGAAAACAATCATACACATACATCAATTCCGAATCCCTTAGGACCGAATTTTTAACACGTTCCTCAAATTTTCCTCGAAACTTCCTTGACCTTTAAAGTGCTATTTGAATTACATGGAGAGGAAAAGAAGACGAATATGAACTGGAAAAAGATTCGGGGATTTCGGATTATGAAATATTTGATTGTGGAATTTATGAAATAAATTGAGAAAAAGTTGAATACTAAAATTGATCGAGATGGAATGGATATATCTTCTCAGGAACTTTAAAATGGAGGTAAAACGCTAGGATTTGCAAGAAATCTCAAGGCTGCGGTCCGGACTAGCGTTGAGATCTCCCTAAAATCTTAACATTTTCCAATTAATCAATTTTTAATTTCCTCAATAAATATCCATTCCATTTCGATCAATTTCACATTTCTGCTGTAAATTCCATCGGTTTCATAATCCTATATTTCACGATTCCCCATGTACCCAAATTCCCCCAAAATCTTCCTTCAATTGATCCTCAGCACAGGAGAAGTGGTTACTCTACTATCCTCATCCTCTTTTCATCATTCATATGCATATTTCAAACGGCCCTTTTCAAGTCGAGGAACGTCTTAAAAGTCGGCCCTTATAGAATCCTCTCGATGCCTCTGAGCAGAAAATCTCAAGTCCAGACAAGGTGTAATTCATTAGTATCGCGTATCGCGATAATCTCCCTCTCTATATTCTTCTCATCATTTTTCACTTTCTCTCCAGAAAAATTGCAGGAGGGCTTTATAGTTACGCCTTTGGATTGGTGTCGAGGTGCCGTCGTTATGAAAAACGACCTTTTCTTTTTATAGGTTAACGACGGACCATCATCTTTTAAATGCATTTTTTATTTGAGTTCCTCCCGTATCTTAGATCTTGAGAAAAAAAAAAAAAAAAAATCATCCGGTGAATATAATATGCTTGCGTGTGTAAAGAAAGAAAATAACAGGAAATTTTGAAGCGTTTTGGAAGTTGGAGTGAAGATGCGTATAGCCTGTTGAAAATTACTGATACGCACGCATGTATATAACATTGTAACATCCTGAATTACTAGGCCATACTTCGCGCTGTTCTCGTGTATTTTACGGTTATAAGGTCTCGACGAACTCTGCCTTTGCGTCTTGCGACTTTTACGCGTCCACCGTGTCTCGTCATACATATTGACTGTGCGATTTCACTATAATCACGATCTTTGCAATTTCGCGATAGTCTCGATCTTATCGTATAATCTTGATAGCCTAATCTGCGATTCAACAAGATGCTGTGTGACGCACATTGGTGTTTATCGCGCTGGTTACATCTTTTTTTGTTCATACGCACACAGCTCTGTTCTGTATTGTGATGCATTCTCTGTACCCCACCGACAACTTCTGTAATTGATTCAAATCGAGTCATTGCATATTCTGATATTGTATCTTTATTTTGGTATTTTTTCATTCTTGTCGGGCCAACCAGAGTTAGGTGAAAGTTAGACCTGATTCTGGCTCGCCTGATGGAAAAACGTTACCTAATTTTAAACTTATAATTAATTTTAAGGACTTAAGGAATAATCCCCCCCCCCCCCAAGTGCGTATGAACGATCCAGTGAAAAAAGTTTTTGGGCCAGAGGCAGGAAGGTCAAAGTTTCGCTGAGTCTATGCTACCTTCCTGTTTAGTTTGGAATAAATCGTAGCCAGCAGTCATTAACCTTCAAACAATTACGATATCGATCCGTGGCCTTAGGATATAAGCGCAAGTGGTGCTTTTTCTCGACAAAGGAATCTTATCTGCGGTGCTCGCGCGAGCTTTCCCAGAAGGGGGAGGGGTGAATTTCATTATGAGTGAATTTTCGTCGCAAGCAAACATTCTTAACTCTTATTTTTCTTTTCAGCAAGCAATAAGTGAGCTATGAGTAGACTTTAGCGTGCTATTTTCCCCCCTCTCTAACTTCGACCCCTTAAATTATACTTAAAAGTATTCGAGCGAACTTTCAACCGTGTACTTCATGCTTCATATGAAAAAAAAAAGGAGTCATTTTAGCCTGAATATTTTCATTTCTATAGTGCTAAATATTACAAGGCTCAAAGTATCTTTCTCACGGATGGTTTTGCCGCAAACCCCGCGCGCAGAAAAAATATTACCGTTATAAATATAGACTAAAATAAAAGTTTTTTAGAATTACTGGAATGCTCAATAATTCTCACAATTGATAAGAAATTCGCTTTGAAACTACCAGAATTCTTATTGATATTGGTCCAATCGAACGTTCTGGTAAACTACAAAAAAGAATCGCAGAGTCGATGAGAATTCTGATCATTTTAAAATGAATTTCTTATATTATTCCAGATTTAATAATACGTTCCGTAATTCCGTCAAGAAATTTTTCTACTTGCGGGTTTTGACCGCGACTGGTTGCCTGTATGCCCTTTCGAGTTATCAATCTATCAGGCAGATTTCCTCAGTGCATGAGTGACAACAATGAAGAACGCTCCTGATTGTCTGGAAATAGTTTTGTTGACTCCAGCATACGTTTGTCGTTTGGTGTCCCTCTGTCCTTCGAATAGTTCTGAACTTCAAAGCTTCACCGGAAGGGAATAGTAAAATATGTTACAGTTCGAGACTAAAGCTTGATTCTATGACGCCTGCAGATTATCCCACGGAGATAATCTCAGTGAGTTTTTTTGGAAGCAAAGACTTTAAGAGGTCTGTGTATTAGGTACTCCTGAGTCTATTAAACGTCACAGGATTATTGCGTTGGTCTGGTTTTTGAGTGCAGAAAATACACTGTTTTCGTCTTGGTGCAGTCAAGGTGAGGATTTTTTAAGAAATTTACGTCACTATCACGCATGGGCGTAGCCAAAAATTTTTGCGGGGGGGGGGTAAAAAATTGATGACTTTTTTTTTTTTTTTTTTTTTTTTAATCGATCAACGGAAAGATCAACGGAGGGAGGAAGGGAAGGGGCATGTATAATTTACCTCATTCAAACAGAAATTGCAGTGATAGTATCACGCTTACAATTTTTTGAAAATCATCATCAGTCATCCAACTGTTTTTTTAAAAAATCTAAGGATGTCCCTGCGTTACCAGGTGGGTGGCTTTAGACATGTTGTTTCCCCCACAAGAATCAATGTAAATTATACGGTTTTTAGCCTCAAATCTGGCAACACTGGAATGGCTTTCTAGGGAATTTTGATGGTCGGATGGATGAGTCGTTCATCATCTGGACCTTGAGTGAAATGAAGAGCGTTCACAACCCTCAACAAAGAGTCGTTTCTGTACTGCAGTCAACGCCTCGCAAATGAACTTTGACCGTGGAATTGGGGGGGGGGGAGAATGTGCCGCACCTAGGGATGGATGTCGGACATGCTATGCCTTTGAAAGTTTGCAGTGTCCGAAAAACAAAAGTAATCTAAATGCACTCTAAGGGATTACATCGTTAGTCACATAAGCACGTCGATCCGTCCGTGCCGTGTTTTTCAACATCCCCCCCTTCTCGTTTTATAGACACTCAGCGTCTAGAAATGTAGGTTATCACCACAAAGACAGCGTGTAACTCGATTTTAGAACGACTCGACAAAGGACGAACAACGAATATTAAGGTAACCTTTCTTGCGGGGGCTGTAACCGCTCAAACTCACAGAGAGGTTGCGGGCAGGAGGCAGTTTTAACTATGGTAAATTCTCGCCTGATGAATTATTACTTTATTTGACCAGTGTTCGATTATAGAGGTCAGTCCTATAGTCCTATATAGTATAGGGCTACAATATAACCTGCTAAAATTTTGAAGTCCAAATAGTTCATTTGACTGTCTACAACAACAATTTTTTGTCTCTGCCAGACGGCTGTGCGTGTTCTATCTAATTTTTTTTAAATTACAAAACCGAAGGAGGAAACAAATAAAATAAAACATAAAATAAAATCAATATCCAGTCTGTTTTACGCTCAGTACCCTTAGGGTCTTAGTTATTGACTTCCAGTAACACAGGAAATTCCATATCATTGAGTCAGCTGAAATGATTCATTTCTTTAGTTTTACCTGCAAATAGAAAATCCCACTGCTACTGTTCGTATGAACTTATCCGGGAGAGGGGAGAGGCCAGGTCTCCCCCCCCCCCCCCCCCAACGTCGAGAATTCCGTCTTTAAGCTTCTCAAAGCAAAATTTCCCATTCATTTATGGCTCCCTGTAGCTTCTATATTCTGGCATAATTTCACCTCGGGAAAAACAAAACCTTTCGCAGACCTCTTAGATACGAACAAATATGCCTGGCTTTGACTGCTTTCTTCAACTAAAATTCTAACTCTGCTATATTGAGACATTTTTTACATACGCATGTTCCGTCGACGAATTAAAAAAAAGTCAGACAACGCCTTAGATTTTGCTCCAGGTAGACTTCCTGCAATACTTACCTCAATGAATTTGAGCATTGTATGTGGCCTACCTTAGCCGACATTTAAGGCGTCGATCGTCTGACATTATTTCATTCGTCGACTGTAAGTATACTAACATCGTTACCTAGAGGATTCTTTTTCTGCAGTGTACAGTGGCGAGGCGTGCCATTTGGCAACGTTCCTTTTCCCCATTGAAACACATTAGAAAGGTCGAAATGCCTGGTCATCGCCGATGACTGAAGCGTTCGACTTTTTTGGTGAATTTAAATGGAGAGAATACATTGTTGCCAAATTTCACGCTTCGCCACTGACGGTGTAAGTTTTAACTGTGGTAACAAAACAGTCGGCGTATAGTAACAAAACATGAGCTTGTGGATAGGATTCGATTTCGATAAGATCCTGCAGAGAACGCGATCAGAGGAAACCGAAGTATACGTATAGTGTGTGTCTGTAGTTTGAGAATGATCTCATTCGTCACTCGTGTTTTTTTCGTCGCGGATGAATGGGCAATTTTTCCCTCGCCGCTCATGATTCCGAGAAGTGATCTGAACGTAATGGACATGTGATCAGAACATTGTCAGCCGGAGAAAAGAAGGACTGACTATGAATAAAACAAGATCCCGTCTTAACCATACAGAGTGTTCTGAAAGATCTCCCCCCCCCCCCCCGAGTTTGCATCTTTTTAGTGATGGAATAAGTTGCATTTTCAGCGTATATTAAAAAACCTGAAAAATGCAAGGAATATAACTGTAACAATTTTGACTAAACATACTTATGAATAAATGAACCAATTTCCAGGAAATGTGAACGATGCGATGGCATCAAACGGTTTTTTTTCTTCTTCTTTTCTCTCTTTCTTTCTTTCTTTAAATTTTAAATTTTAGATTTTTTACGTCTTCGGACTATTTGTACGAATTTAAGGCACCGCCCCAGCATGCATTGCATTATGATGGAGCGCATGATCTCTTGTCTTCTTAGGAAAAGTATAGTAATATAGTGCACAGAAAAAATAGAAAACATAGAAAAACGCACTTTGGTAGCGCTGTCAAAACCTTTGCTGTAGAAAAATGACCTAGCAAAAGACTGTATACGTAGTTGAGCCAACCAAATCTTTGGTTCACCCAGCAAAATCTCGCAAGTCAGGCGTTCAAAACCTTCAGTTAGCAGTGGCGAAGCGTGAAATTTGGCAAAAATGTATTTTCTACATCTAAATTCACCAAAAAAGTCGAACGCTCTAGTCATCGACGATGACCAGGCATTTCGACCTTTATAATGTGTTTAAATGGGGGGAAATGAACGTTGCCAAATCGCACGCCTCGCTACTGTTAGTTAGCTCCACTGAAGTCTTTTGCTGGGTCATTTTTCTACCATAGGTTTTGTCCAGCACTACCGAAGTGTTTTTGCCATTTGACTAAACGAGTCTTACGCGGCATAATCATTCTAATTGCCTTATTTGTGAGCTATTTTACGGAATTCTTCAACGCACCTAAAAATGCCTCCGGCATTCAATGCAGTTAGTTTATCTAATTTTATTAGGTTATAGTCATTGAATAGAAAGCAACGTAGAATCGACCTCTTTAGCGGGAATTTATTAATACATCAATACTAACCTAGGAAGAAAAAAAAAATAGATTATAGAAACTGTCGGAGTTGTTTTCGATGTCTGACTCAGTCAGGTCGTGAACTTTAACGGCGCGAAACCGATTGGAAGCTATTTGATGCACTCAGGTTCAAGAGGGGGAGGGAACGTAGGTACTGGATATAGGTACGATCAATGATTATATCACCTCTTGCAGTTGTAAATCTCCGCCGTGTCTCATTTCATCAATGAATTCAACATCGAAGCTCAAGGTAAGCAATCTAAGGAAGTGTTCTGAGCACACTTGAGAGGTTTTACCTGTCATTTTAACGTCTTGTCGTCCGCTCTCGATATGTGACGTCACATGATGACAGCCCTTTGAATCCTTTAGAGGGATAAGCCGGTCGTTAAGCGACGATATCGCATGCAATGACGTAATGATGTGTATAAGAAACCCCACTTAGTTTAATAACCTTGATTGAACTTTCCTCTTGGCCTTTCTGACTTTGAAAGTTCTCACTTCTCGGGCCATACCGATCGCAATCGAATCTAATTGGACCAGACTCAATTTTTTTTTTTTTTTTTTTTTTCCACGAGTTTTATATCGGTGCGAGAAAAAGTGTTTGCCGCATACCGAGTCGGTGATTGTATCGCGGAATCGGCGCTCGGGCAGTCACCGTATACACGCATGAATTTTTTCGCGCGAAAACTATTTCCGTCCCGCTGCTGCCGCCGGATCATAGATATACATAACCCAATACATATAAGCTGCACTATTTTGCGGAGGAAAATTGGGTCATTAGTGTTAAGTGGGAGGAAAATTAAGTGCGCTGTAGCATGACCAAGCATCACTCGAGATCAACATGCGTGTATATGCAAAAGTTTACGTAACCCTCGTTTACACGTGAAAAAAAAAAAATGACACAAATGAGGCGTAGAAGATGTAACCTGTGGATAGATGCACGTTTTCTATGAACTTTTGTAAAACCGTAAAAATCTGTCCTTTAATTCAATCATGGTGCACTGAAAAAAAATAATTCCTAAATTCTAGTAATATTACCAGAAAAGCACAACGATATGTGAACCATAGAGAGTCTAGTACTTTGACCAGAAAAGTTTGGTGCTAATACCAGAATATGGTTATAGAACCAGAATTTCCTCAAAATTTTCAAGAACTATGGTACGAACACTAGAATTCTGGTAATTGCACCATCCCTTACATCGGTTCACATATCATCATCCTTCTGGTAATCTTTTTTTTTTTTTTTTCAGTGTGGCTTTTATCCAACTGTGCAAGTTTTAAAAAGAAAAAATTAAATAAGCGTAAACAGCAGGATTGGGGTGACATTGGTGCAAATTGTGCTCAGGAAGTAATTTTTTTTTTTTTTGTTTTTGTTTTTTTCCTCTCTTTTTTTTCTGGACCCACATATCGATTTCCGATCGAATCGACCTCTCGCGAGTCTCGTCATACCTCAAAATTGCGCTGCTTTGCGGGTTTTCTGTCGATTGTTTATTAAAAAAAAAAAGGTAGATGCAATGGACGAAGGAGTTAATAAAGGCGAGTGTAGACTCTAAAGAAGGCGCCTCAGAAAGTCGAGACTCACGTCTGATTACTTCTTGGATTTGGACTTACAATAATGTAGGCCACCTGCTGCTTATGCTTACCTAATTTGAGATAAGCATTGCGGGTAGCTTAACCTTCAGGAGTCGTCTAACATTCTTTTTGTTTCCGACTTCTCACGAATTGAACTCGACTAACATAAGTCGATTCGTAATCGGCCTCCGCAGGTTTGATCCTACATCTTTACTTTTCTGTGTTATTCACACCTGGGTCCACAACTACGTTTCATCTCTGGAACAATTTTTTGAGGATTATGTCCTACAAAAAATAGAACGCGTTTACCCATAAATATATACCAAAATAAATCGTCGAAAAATTTGAATTTCTCATAAGTATGGCACTAAGGATTTTCTTTGAATTTTGTGAAAAATTATTATTTTCTCTGAAAAGCGTGTAAAACAAGTACAAAAAATTCGAGTTTGCGTTAATTCCTCAGAATTGTGTAAAAGTGGGTTGTTAGTCTAGTTTTGATCCTTTATGTATGATTCAAATGGATCATCAGCGCGGGAACGTTTCTAATGCACGAGGGTGGGAACCATTAAAAATGTTAAGCCTTGCGGGTATTTCATTTTTAAAAAAAATGTTTTGTTTGGTTTAGCAGCTTTCGTTTGACCCTCCGTCAGGATGAAAAATACGAAAACGCTCGTTAGTGAAAGAGCGCGAGAACTTTTCGAGATCCGTCGCTCAGTCATTGTTTGCTACACATGAAAGTTTAATGATCGGTCTTTTGCTCTTGACGCACTAGAACCAGCTCCTCCAGAAGCTCTAGAGGTACGAGGATTCGAGCAAGGCTGTCGTTTTGTGTATAATCAACGCATTTCCCCCTTTCAACTTAATTGAATTTTCTTAAATTTCCCGCCAAATTTGGCAACACTGAGTACAAGGTAGCAAGACTGCTCATTCAAAAAGCGTAAGAAAGAAGCTTATTAGTAATCTTCTCCTTCTTCGCGCGCAAAGCTCTGCGGGATAATTCTTGAGAACCAGTCGCTCAACTTTTATCTCGCGCGTATTTACACACAAACCGTTTTTTATTGCACTGAGTCCGTTTCGAGAGGTTTAACCTCTCTCTCCGCGCCAGCGCAATTGAAGATCGAGTGGCATGCGACTGACGATGATGATTATCGTGGTTTAATGATGATCTTCACGATGATGACTTCGTTCTGATGAGTGATGGACCTCTCGAAACGTGCTGGGGTTACAGATGGATGAATTAAAGTTTGAAGGGTTTTGATGCTTGGGAATAAGGACGAGGGATCGATTTTTTTCCCCCTTCCTTTTTTGGAAAGGCATCGTAAGATTGTTTGTCTTTAGTTTTGTTTTATTTGTTTTTGTTCATTCCATGCCGCTCTCTTCCTTTGGTTTGCTGTCAAAGCGACGAACCGAAAGGCTGATCATTTACTTCATGGATGAACCTATCGTTAAGATTGACTATTTGTGATGCCATTGGTCCCACATTGTAAACCTTGGCTGTTGCTATGGTGTAACCAACGTTTAAATGCCAGTTTTTTAAAGCCATTCAATGTATAGCCTTTAAATAACCGGCGCTTTAACCCTCTAAAGACCAGGTTAGTCGCACTCTCTAGTTTATGAATAGAAAGGTAGTTAACTATTCGTACTCGGGGGAGTTGGAATTGCCTGTACAATGAATTGAAGGCGCCCGACAAAATCTTACATTCTAGGCGTTTTCATAGGTATTCACGTTTATCCGGAATGAAGACTGAATCAATGGGTAATGGACTAGAGGAGAAAAACGAGTATACTCGGGCTTGGTCCGTAACGGGTTAACGACAGGTTACAATATAGCAAGAATCAAGTTTTAAAATTTTGGACCAATGGTGTGTACTCATATATATACAGTCTCAACGATCGATTTATCGATTTTGGTCCTCCGGTCACCATCGCACTTAACTCTGTAACCCAGTGGTCTTTCCTTTGGGCCTCATGCATTTCACGCCCCAACAATTCTCTATGATTAGGTTTTTTTTTTTTTTTTTTTCCTCCTTTCCTTTTTGTTTTTCAAACAAATCGATCCTCAATCGCCTTAATGTTGGACTATCATGGACGTAAGTAAAATTCAAAAATAGAATTAAAAATCTGAATATATGGACGCGCTTTTAACAGATTTTTTTTTTTTAAATCTTATCCATTTCGTTGCTGGGGGAAAGTAAGGTCTTTTTTTGAACAACCGTGAACCCTGCAAGAAGGAAGAATCTATGCGTTTGTTCTATCAGCTCAGAAATAGAATCTCAATTTTACTGGTTTTTTTCAATCAGATGTAGCAATAAACTTTTCTGATCGCTTTAAAGCGGTCGATAACGGGTACTGCTGACTCTGAAATACATATCTAGGATTATTTCAACTTTAACTAGTCGTTCTTTTAAAAAAAAAAATAATCATATTTCGTCTTCTACGTGCGTCAAAATTCAATATAGCGTTCGCGCATTCTTAATGATATAGTCGTCTGTACGATTTCTCAACTCAGCTATCTAAATCCATTCGATTGTTATTTGAGCTTAGCGTTGAGTTTTCAAGTGTCGAATTTTACGAGTGGACAATAGAATCCCGTTTTTAGCAATCAAAATGATAATTTTGACAGTTGGCTTGCTGAGATTGGTGTTGAGGAAGAAAATAATAGGTCTGCTCTTTAGTTTGCGGTCGGTAGGATTACATTGATTCATTTTGAGCGAACGAGCGTACCCTCTGTCTTCTCCTCCAACACCCGCGTTCTCTGGAGATAATTTCTCAATTTCAATTTCGTGAACGTTTCTTAGTCGTATAACTAACTGTAAATGTAACCATAACCGTCTACGTCCTAGAAAAGCTTGGCTATGCATATTAGTATGGACGTTAGCCCCCATTATAGTTGAATGATCCAAGTTGTCCAAATTCCGTTGCGCAACCTTCCTTCAAGTGTGGACAGAAAATTTATTCTTTTTAATATGTTCGATCCAGTTTTGAGCCATCGAGCACTCGTCGCCCGGGCCTTCGGCCTTCCCGCCTGGATCCTGAAAAAAAGTAAAAGTGTGGATTTCACTCTTTGGCGGTTCGCAATATTGTGTAGCTAAAAAAATGTGTTGGAAATAACAATCTGATCGTAAATAAATAAATAATAACCGTGCCTAAGACTGTGAATGTAAACCGCATGACTGCATATAACTGGAACACGAAAAGTGCTGTATTATTTGACCAAGTATTAGCTCTATAAGTATTAACCATCCAAATCGCTACACCATTTAAAGACCATCGAAGGGTAGACTTTTCACAAGGAAGACCGTCCAGAACTGAATAACCAAAAATTTGAAAATCAACTAAGAATTGAATTCACCGCTGATTCCCACCGATTAATCATACAATACACTGATCAGTGCTGTTCAGTTTAGATATGACAGTAATAAACGAAAATACTCGCATCTGTAATCTTTTCTCAGTCGGTGGAATCACCGCCTTAAATTATCAACATATCCGCAATTTCACGGATTACAGGGATTCCATCGTGCATCGGTTGAGAAAAGGTTACAGATTAATGATAAGAGTATTTTCGTTCATTAGATGCATACACTGAACTGAACAATGTATCAGTGGCGGCTTGTGCTACTTGGCAACAATGTCTTCACTCCATTTGATTGCATGTAAAACAATCGATTCGAAAGTGAAGCAGCGCTTCACCAGCAATCGATTGTTGGACATAGATTCAAATGGAGTGAAGACATTGTTGCCAAGTAGCACGAGCCGCCACTGCAATGTATAAGAGTTTGTTCCACCGCGGTGGAATCATACATACACAAAGGGGCAGCTCTGCTCTGGTGTCAACTCAAATCATCCAATCGTAGGAACTAAAGACGTGATTCGTCAATTCATATCACCCGCCTGTTAAGTCCACACCTGATTCGTCGATTCATTGCATTCGCAACACCTGGATTGAAATGAATTTTGGCGCATGATTACTGTTTGTTTGCCTGTCCGCGGTCTGCCCCCCATCAATCCCTCCACCCATCGTTGAGTCGTCACTTCAATCGCTAAATTTTCGCCCGTCACTCTCGGATATTTGCTTCCAGCTTGAGCGAGGCTGTGAATTCGACTTCCGAATCGCGGCTCATAACTTCACAAATATTGTTTTTGCTCGTAAATCATCGCCGTATGATGCAACCTTGCTCAATGCTCATCCCGCAGACACGCCCTTTGTTTTTTTGATTCCCATTTCCTTTTTTTCCCGTCATTTATATTCTCGCCCTCTCTGACAGGTATCGATTCCATTGTCGTATCTGCGGAATCTAATGAAAGGGATCGAAAACTCGGCGTTGCCAGTTCCTCGGAAAACTTTCAAAATTCGGAAAAATCTTGTTAAACGCGCAAAAAATGTGAATTTATGATAAGTGTGATTTTGAGGGAGCACATACACGGGAGATATCAACCGCTATTCAATGAAAAATGCGACGAATTTGCTGATAGTTTTAATTAAAGGGTTAAAATCCCTTCATGCGCGTATATTTGGTTTTGAGTTTTTTTTTTAGAATTTATTAATTAAAGCTTTCCGAAGAACATAATTTTCTTCGAACTTCGATAGGTCACTCAAATTTTTGCAAAATGTCCCTTTAATAAAACCCCTCATGGGCTAAACTCGAGTATATTCGTGTTTCTCTTTTAGTCTGTTTCACATTGTTTCAGTCTCTATACGCTATTATCGATGAAAACACTTAGAATATAAGGTGTCTTCCGGCGCCTTCAATCCATCGTATAGGCAATTCCAACTCCCCCAAGTACGAACAGTTAACTACCTTCTCTACTTATATAAACGGAGGAGTGACGTGATTTAGTACTAACTTGGCCCTTAGAGGGTTTAAGTCCATTGAATCCCATGCAGGGTCGGACTGGCCAGGGCCGCTAGGCTGCGATCGCGGCCTAAAGTTTCGCTTTTTGAGGCCCAAGGGGGCCCCGCAGGGGCCTTCAATGGGGCCCCCGAAATGATAAAATGGAAAAATTTAGGAATGAAAAAAAGAATAATGTATCAAAGAAGACAGTAAATAGATTACTCTAAAGGAAAACCATTGTAAGCTAATTAAGATTGCTTAATATAAGGATTGAAAATGCATCGAGACTGGCCAAGTCCAATCTAGTCCAAGATGCGGACCGACATTTGGAAAATCTGGGGCCCCCGAACGTTTAAAAAAGGAGCCTTCGAATGGATTAAAACGGGGCCCCCGATCGGGTGAAAAACGGGGCCCCCAAACGGTTTAAAAACGGGGCCCCTTAGTCCCCCAAAAAGTATCGAAAGAATAAACTGGGAAGAAAATAATAAATACTGGCAAGAAAAACGAAAAAATGACAGTTCGTGTAATTGCAAGCGAGAAGCGAGTCTTAGGAGTCTACCATTATGTCTTATATTTTTTAAAAACAAGTTTTCCTCTCTTCCTTCTTTTCAAAATCAAAACTTGCTAAAATGTTATCTCTATCTCATAAATAATTACTCGGTTCTCTCACAAATGAAACCCTAAAAAACCTCATTAAAATTGGGTTTTTAGGACGTAAAATTTTCAAAATTTTCCGGGGGAGGGCCCCCGGACCCCCCGTCAACACCTGTGGGGTATTCCATACCCCCCATACCCCCCGGTAAGTGAGACACGTGAAAACAGATGGCATCACTTTACCCCCCCCCCCCCCCCCCCAAGAATGAATATCTAACTCCACCACCGAAGATAATAAGTTACTTTATCCTGGACTAGAAGCCGCAGCCGAGCATATGCTCTGCCTGATATTTGGGTGGGTTTAAAAAGGACCAAGAGAAGCCCACTGCGATCTGGATCCTTTAATAAGTCTAGGTAATAACTAAAAAATAAAAACCAGAGAACTTTAATTATCAGTTGAAAAAATAGCGTAAAAACTGCTTCGTTTTAAAGTAATTTTTAAAAAATGGTCTGAGGGGGGCCCCAAAATGGAGGGAGGGGCCCCCAAATTGACCGAGCGGCCCAACATTTAGAGAGCCAGTCCGACCCTGATCCCATGCGAAATTGAGAGTCACAAAATGTGTCCCACTATCCCTGAAAGGTTCAAACGGCAGAATTTCAATGAAGAAATTGTGTGAAGTTTTAAAAATTCCGTTTTTGGATGTTCACTTGAGGACAAAAAGAATATCAGACGACTCCTGAAGATAGCCGCCTGTCCGCACTACTTATCTCTCTGAATTTCAAGTATTGCAGGTTGCCTACCTCAGCCAAAAGCTAAGGAGTCGCCTGGCATTCTTTTCGTCCCCGAACTTATACCTACTTACACTAATTATTAGTCAATAAAGTTTTCAGTAATTTTCTGCTCCCATTAATGAAAAAACTCTTGCAAAATCGCGGAAAACATACTCTCTAATATTAAAAGACACTCGCGTTTACCTTACACGTAAACTGCACCTAGCAAGTTCCGTAGAAGTTTCTCATTAGTGGGAGGTGGTGCTCCTGCAGATCTCGAACAAAATTTTTCCGGTAAAAGTCGTGTTGCATAATCGAATTGTTTCACCTTGCTAAACGTATATTGTGTACGAACATATCGGGTAAATCTTCTCTTGAATCTCGATATTATAGAGTGCGGACTTAAAATCACCCTGTAGAATTACGTTACCTCGAAAGATAGTAAATTTTCTGAAAACTATAGCGCATTTGAGCTGTTGGAAACACTGTTGTTTACATGAATCTTGACGTCGTAGTATCTGAGCCAATGGAAATAGTTCATTCCATTGGCGAACCTCTAATGGAGCCTTTCCAACTCTGGATTTATTCCGTACTTAATTCTCTAGTGTCATTTTTGTCCTTCTCATCAAATTTTACCTGGAGAGGCGCTATTCGTTTGGACATTTAGAGATCATGCAACATCCTGATTTGATCTACATTTTCAAAATTGTTTAGAGATCATGCAACATCCTGATTTGATCTACATTTTCAAAATTGTTTTGTCGACTTTTTCGTTTGATTTTGTTTGATTTATTTATTCGTGTGCATACGTTTACGTCTATTCTCTTTAAAAGCTAGAACTATTATGAGCAGCTGTGATTATGTGCATTGATTTTTTTCTCACAGTATAACTATGTACTGAACCAGACATTATAAGTAACGACTAAACTCAACGTTAAACGAAGCCGATTTCGCTTTTTTAACTGCGGTTTTAATCTAAAAATGCGTCAGACTTATGAACTAAACTGCAAGATTGAACAAGTGTTTTTAATTTTTTTGCGGGTAAAAAAGAATAATCAAATAAGTCAGAAATAGTATATTATTAATGCACTGCTATTTTGAGGTTATACTTGCAGTAAAAAATGTAAAGAGCTATGTTCTGAGAGGCAAACCTGTCTGCGGAAATCTCGTAAAATAATCCACTCCTTAAAGCGTAACGAAAGGTGCGTTTATAACTTTCCCCTTGTGATTTCCGCTTTGATTTTTGCGTCAGATGCTGAACAGGCCATTTTCCGAGATTCCTTCTGAAAATTTGACTCTATAGGTTTCAAACATGATTTTTTTTTTTTTTTTTTTTTTTTTTTTTTTTTTTTTTTTTTTGCGTAATTTCTTACAAACATAACCTCAAATATGGGAGTCAATATTTATATTATCCTACTGCGTAAAAGCCCAAGGAAATCTGTTTACGAACTTTCTCATTATTGTCTAAACAGTTTTTTTAGTGGCGCAATTTTTGGAATTTATACTTGTAGTTTTGGCAACCACGGATTAGAAATAAGATTGGAGA
Organism: Trialeurodes vaporariorum; assembly: GCA_011764245.1. Lineage (NCBI taxonomy): Eukaryota > Metazoa > Arthropoda > Insecta > Hemiptera > Aleyrodidae > Trialeurodes > Trialeurodes vaporariorum. Next base: position 29,634,817 of record VMOF01000369.1, on the reverse strand, counting down.
GTGCTTTTCAATAAGTATCGCTTCTCACATATTGACCGATCCTCGCAATTTTTCTTCAAACGAACGTGGTCTGTTTCGTAAGTCTCAACCTACCATGGGCGGATACAGGAATTTGTCTACGTCTCTCTCATCATCCCGTTTGAACGCGTGCGTCAGAAAGAGACGGAGATAAGAGCTAAAGTCATGTGATGGCCCCCTCTGCTATCCTTTTCCAACACATATGTTCAAATGGGAGGAGAGAGAGAGAGAAAGACATATTCTTGTATCCGCCCCATGCAACCCACCATCTCTTCCACCCTATTTTCGCTGCGAAGCTGACATTTTCCGCAATTTCACACTTGCGACAGCAAAGCCACCCTCCCCCTCCCCATAACTTTTTTCTGTTTCTAATGTTGCCCGCAATCTCCTCTGACGGCGAGGATTTAATCAACGCAATCAATTTTTCCTTTTTGGGATTTTATTACGGTATTTATGGAACCTTGAGATTATTATCTGACGCCTTGGACGGCTATGTTGATTAGCAAAATGGATTTAGAGAGGAAACTGGGAAATTCTTATGGAAATGAATCATTGTATGACCAATGTCAAAGTCTTGGCCTTGAAGTAGCAAATTTTTTGAGATTTCAGGAGTATATTTAACGCCGAAGACAAGGAAACTTTTTGGAAACCAGTGAAACCACTCTCATTTGTTAACGTATAGGTCAACTAAACCTATAATCCCAGTTCAAATGGAAAAAGTAGGCCAGTCGGAAATATGTGCTGAACAAGCGGCGGTCTTGACTCTTTAGCACTGAAATCCCCCCGAGTCAAATAAGTGACATGCTTCATTTACAGTTTTCGAACAAGAATCAAGTATGTGCATTCTGCATGAGGGCATGTGGCTGCATGCCGCACCGCGCCGTTTATCGCGTGTTGTCGTTTGACCTGCAAATGCATACCCCTGTTATAATAGTCCAACCATACTGGATCCATTGTACCCTTAGTGCAAGTAGTTTTTCTCGAATGAAGAGTTTTGTGTTTTGCTCGATTTCTTGTGTAGTATTTCTTCTGGAACTTTACTTTCAAATCTACCGTAGTGTTATAACGTGCAATTTGACTTCGTTGCATTTTGTCTTCTTAAACCTTTGAAAAATATCGTAGTCATGTGTGCTCAGAGAACACCCACAAATTCGACCTTTTGAATGTGTTTATAAATTTATGATATGCAACGCTGCCAGATTGCAAACTACGTCACCGGAATCAATTATTAACTGTAAATCTAATTTAGTGACTGATTTCGGCCAGCATTAGACGCAGGTTATCATTTTTTCGTCTTTATTTGTGAGTGATTCCCAGGCATCGGTGGCATCGGAACCGCCCTCCCCCCACCCCTCCTTGAAAACATTAATTGTGCTTTTGCGACGGTTTTTCATTTTCCTGTGAGCGAGCGATCGTCAAATTTTTGCGTTGTGTAACCAATATCCATGTAGGTCAAATTATTTTCGTAAATTATTGAAGCCGAATGAAAGGATATGTTTTATTTTACTTGCACACGGCCTGGCACACGTCTGCAGGTCGTACTTTAACCAATTGAGGTCATTCCCGAAAAAGGGCCCACACATCAACTGGTGTGCTCTCTCTGAAAGATCATCATTGTGAATGTAGATACTTTTCTCTGAAGGCGCCGCGTTTCTTTTGTTTCATGGACCTTTTTTTTCCAGAAATGGCCTCAATATGAGTCTATGTCAAATATGCAGACTCATACCCGAAATCTAGTAACTCTGATCATACGTATAAAAAATGTTACTCGTGGTATGATGAGAGCTTCTGCTAATGTTCGTTTCGTATATGAGTAAGAGTTCATTACGAAGTGTTAATGAAATTTCCGTTCATTTTATACGGATACGAACTCTCAAAACCTTTCGCAAAATTCTGCTAGGTCACTTTGACGCGGGTACAGACTACAGAGACTTGCGATCATTAGTCGGCGGACTCGTGATAGTGATCGTGATCAGTTACCTTGAGTGACGTCATTCGCGTTTCACTTATCAAAAAGTTGAATCCTAGTGTCTGTAGTCAGCGATCACTAATCACCGGTAGTGTTGCAAGAATGTCATCGATCACCTTATATACTTCCGATTTACTTCAATGTTGAAACCAGCAATTTTTTGACACTATTTGGCAACACCGAGATTCATCAGTATCAGAGAAGTGTTCGGGAATCCGCAGGCAAGAGCTCTAGCAGAGCTGTCGTTTAGTGTATAGTATATTAGTATATTTAATGGCATTTTTCAATTCACCAATGATTCAACCGGTTGACCAAAATATTAAACATAATTTAATTCAGTATGTGCCTGTAATGCTCTTAAATATACTCGCAACTGTAATCTTTTCTCAATCGGTGGAATCACCGTTAAATTGTCTGAACTCAAAAATATTTTTTAAAGTCAGTCAATAACCGGGTAAAAAAAGGTAACAAATGCGAGTATTTTCGTTCATTACAGCCACACATACTAAACTAATCTGTGTAATCTTGCGGTCAACCGGTGGGACCATCAGTGCATTAAAAAATGTCATTAAATATTTACAAAACGGCAGCTCTGGGATCTAGCTAGCTCTCTCCGCGATATATAAGTATAACGAAATCGTTGTCCACGCGCCAGTTTATTTAAATACACCGCAAGCCAAACTGTGGCAATAAGCACTTATGAATTTTGATGATAATTAATTAAGAGAATTCAAAAGTGATTAAACTATGAGAATATTCCCACCTGGATGCATTTTATTCTCAGCCGAGTTAATACATGGTGGGATACATTCCGCTCTGCGGTCAATAGTTCAGAAAACAAGGTCGGAATTTTAATGACCGGAATGGGCTTTTAAAAGGGACGGGAGATCTAGAATTCATCGGAGAGCTTCACCGCGGTAAACCGGCGAAGCTCCAAGTAGTTATTTTACTCTTTCATTTTGTTTCTGATTTACCGGTGCAATTTATCGGAGCGTTCTTAATTCCGATGAAATTCATCAGAATTCTTTATCTGTGTACCTTGGCTTTATTGGAGTAAGACCTACGATAATGGCTGTCGCTGAAATCTGCTTCTTTCTTTTTTTCTTTTTTTTCTCCCAACTATTCTTTAAAATTTTTAAATCCGCAACAACTTTGTTTCCTACTGGATATGCTTGTTGGGAAGAGGAAAGAACTGGAATATCCAATTTCCGCTATACCAATACAGGCAAAAAAAAAAAAAAAAAAAAAAAAAAAAAAAAAAGCAATTGATGAATAAATCGACAGTTGAAACAACCAAAACAAAAGGGACAACAGTTTCAATAGATCAACCAATCACAGCAATCTAAACTACGTATGTGCAGTATAACCTTTTAGAATTACTTTTTTTTAAACCTTAGATTTGAAGATATTTATGGTCTTAGATGCTGAGTTGTCATACAACTGTTCACTACTCTACTTTACTATACTACGACGATAAATAATCGAATTAGATTGAAACTTGGTTAGTGATGTTACTGGAAGCTGACCCATAGAGTGACCCGAGGAAATGGCCAGAAGCGCAAATTTGGCTCACGGTCCTCGGATAGGGTCCATCCTAGTGTCCGTCAATTGGGCTCTGGGCTTACCGTGAAAATTCGTCCATTGTGTATCCGCAGCGTGAGTAATCGATGATGAATGGAGCACACGAAGATACTTAATCAGCGTGGAACCTGCTCATAGAGTTGTGAGTTTTTTGTTCGTCCCTCCCCCTCCCCCCCATGCCACGCTAGACCCCGGCTCGGTGCGTCTTTGGCACGGTTTCAGTTAACGCTCGATTGGAGGGGGGGGGGTGTCCATTGAAGGCTGTTTACAGGGAGATTGCGTGTCAAGCATCTTCGTTTTTTGTTAGAGAAAATCGGCAAAAAATGGTCAGTAAACGATTGTGTAATTGATTGAGTAAATATACTAATGAAACAGTTCTCTATGCTGACCAGTAGAAAAAAAAGAAAAAATGTTGAGGCATGGAAAATTTTTGGCACAGAGCTGAGCTGGAGAATGTTGGCCCTGTTTTTTTTTTTTAATTAATCAAGAGCGTGACAGATGCGTTGTTTATTTTTCCGATTTGGAGGATCCTAAAGAAATGTATATCCATGGGCGGAGCCAGCAATTAGGCTACTGTGGATTCTTCCCATTTGAATGTATGAGTAACAATCGATTAGAAATTGGGTCATGGCCCCATCAAGAATCGATTGTTTCTCATACATTCAAATGGATAGAATCCACAGTAGCCAAATTACTGGCAAATTACTCCCATGTGTATATCTGAAGAACGACTTATCGGTACGAAATGGGCAGTTTTGAATCTGTGAGTAGTATAGGTGGTTGGTAATTTGAGAGCGACTATCTCCCCTTCTCTCACTCCTTTCCCCGTAAATTCGGATACACCCGCTCTTAAAATCCTAGCGCCATTAAACTACCAAAGCAGAGGAGTGCTTAAATTAACGGAAATGTAACACCATTCCAGTTCTTAACGTGAAAAAAAAGTATCTTCCGCTTTACGCACTAATTGGCTTTGGAAGTTGGGTCACTGGGGTCAGTTTAGTCTGAAGTGTGCGTGTTGTGTTGTGGTTCTCTTGGACAAAAACTTCGTTTATTTTACCGCGACTTGACAAACCTCTTTGTCATGCATTGCTATCTAAAGAAAGCTGTAAAAAGTCCAACAGTTTGACCCAGTTCGTGCAAAAACCATGTATCACACATCAAGACTTTTTTTTTTTTAGAAATGTTCTGCAAAAATCACATATCTTTGGGTTTTGATTTCGTTTCCCTTCTATATCTCCTTCTAAAGCTATTAAAACTTGAATGTAAGAGTCATATGGAAGTGAGACAGCCGCAATTTGATAATTATATTTAAAGATTAAAGTAGTTAAAGTAAAACCCAAACAGCTTGAACGAAAAGAAGAAACGCTTTGTTAGCTTTTTTGAAATGTGGGTATTCGGCCAAAACTGATCCTTTTAGTTTTGAAGCCGCAAGTAGATCCATATTTTTTAGCATTTCTCCGGTATCACTTTAACATCACAGAACTTCAGTGCAAAAATACGTTTTGAATGTAAGACGTTTATTATTTTAACGAAGCTTTCTTACCTCAGCTTTTTTTGTTTTGTTTGATTTTTGTGTGCTATAACAAGAAGGAGACGGGGATTGGGTTTTGAACTATACCACAGATTATATCGGCTGATGACTTGAAATTATTATTCCCTTTTAGTACCGAGTTAATCGCTGTCAACTCACTGCTCACTCATTCATATAAACCAAGTAGATAAATATTAAATATTCCTACTCGGCTGTACTTGTTTTTGCCTATATCGTCAATTGAAGGCGCTTCACGAAGCATTAGGTTTAAAATAACCATACCTACTCTTCAACATCCTCTTATTTTCAAGACAGTGAACTGAAGCAATGAACACCCTATTTATAGTACCAAGTCCGTGCATATTCGCTTTCTTAAATCCGTTTTACATGGCTTTAGTTCATCATATTTGCAAAAGAAGAACTTGAAATAGTGGACACTGGACTGGACAGGCGACAGTTCGAAAAAGAATACTTCGTTAAGCGCCTTCAATTGACGATGTAGGCGAAAACAAGTACAGTGGAGTACGAACATTTATCTACTCGCTTGATTTGAATAAGCGCACGGTGACTACGCCTGCGGTCGGTGAGTTGTTTACGAACGTGTAATTACGAGCTTGGTAAGTACCTAAAGAGTTCTAAATAGTGTACCTACACTTTGAGCGATTGTATGTATATGCTCCTCTTACATGTGCTTAAATTCCGTTTGTTCTTAAGTTGTTCGACATTTTTCTTCAATGTCTCCGAATTTAAAACGTCCTCATTAAATAACAAAAGCTAAGTTGGTTTTTCCTGGTTTTTCGAAGTGACTTTATTCATTTGACGAAATGTCAGTCGCGTCAGTTGACTTTATTATCAAGTTTCGTTCAAGCTTGAAAAGGAATGATTGTCCAAAAAGTGCTATGATTTACAGGTCGAGTTATTTTTGTGCCTCTAGAACCAAAGGTATTCACTGTTTCATGATAGACATTTGAATTTATGCGACGTCAATTCATCGAAATGCTCACGAGGTCCGTCTATTTTGCGACTTGTTTTCCTCCGGAGCTCTCAGAATGTTTATTCGAATTGGGAAGAATCGTAAAAGAAAAAAATCTCGGATTGCGGTGTTTTTATCTTTGATTTTCTTGGACTGTAGATTCTAACACATTTTATCGTATTATTCCAAGTTTCATCAATTCGAGAAATCGCACGCTGTAAAAACTTTGTACCTCGATTTGCGCACCATCGAACCTTTGTTTCGTTTCTGCGTGTAACGAGTGTAAGTATAATCTTTGCCTGTAATTAGAAACGAAAATCCTCAGTGTTTGATTCCAAATCATCTCCTTGATTGACTGAATCGGGCCGATGCAAGGGTTTGAATTTTGGTATTTCGTAGTAAGCAAATGAAAGTTCTCGGTGAGCTGGAAGCAAGAATGCTTTTCGTTTCGATCTAGGTTCCATAGTTCCAGAAATGCAATTTTGGCCTGAAACACTTAATTTTAACCCTATCTATAGACCAGCTTATTGTTAGTTTAAAAGAACGCCACTCTTCTGTGTGTATAGGGAAGGTAGTGAACTATTCGTACTCGGGGGAGTTGGAATTGCCTATACGGTGAACTGAAGGCGCCCGAAATAATCGCGTTTATTCGGAATCATATGAGACTGAAACAATGGTAAATAGACTAGAAGAGAGAAACGAGTTAACTCGGGCTTGGTCAATTAAGGGTTAAATGGCAATTCCGCGTTGTGTTGTCACACACTCACAACACACGATTTTTTGCAATTTTTTAGTTGCGTATTTCCAGAATTGGCGCTCTTGGAGGAAAATCTAAAGGCACCTTTGTTCTCAGGTCATCATCAAATCCTTTCATTTTCATTTTCTTTGTAAAGAAGAACACAAAATGTCAGACCCTTGCAACTGCCCCACTATCATTTAATTTTCTAAATTTACGGGGTTCAAAAATATCTCGATGAAAATGTGTGCTTTACTCGAGGGCAGACGTGTAGACCTATGATTTTTGAGATTTTAGTGTTCCTTAAATAATTAGAAAGTATTAATGAGCATTCTGGTAGACCAAGTTGGAATTCGGATTTAAACGCTGAAGATTCATAGAAACACTGGTAATCCGTATCCGTATACCGTACACTGAGAAAAAAAAGACTGATGATTTAACTGTTTTTCCTGTTGATTTAACGGTCTTTTTTTTTTTCGCACAGTCGGTGTATTCTCCCACACTTATCATCTGTGCTCTTCGCACTGGCAGGCTTCGTTTCTCTATTTCTTTACTCATTTAATCACATGTGTTAGAAAAATATAGAAGAGGGAGCATAGCATGTATATGCTCCCTCTTGTCCCTGACTCTTGACTTGACTCATGTTCCCGTATCTCTGTCTTTCTTTACCTCATGCATTCAAATCGGCTGAAGGTAGGCGAAAATTCCTGGATCCGCCAGTGCTTCTCAGTAACACTGTTGTTAACAAATTACATCGAGCAATACACATCTCTTTGCTGCTCCAGTTCCTCGGCTTCAATTTTTAAAGTTTCTCAGATTTACATGAATATAAAATATATTTAAGTGATATCCCCGGCTTATATGTATCTTGACAATGAAACGCAACTAAACGAAATAAATTATAAATGCACCTTTTATATGTTCTCTGAAGTTCCATGCCTCGAATTGGGTGCAGTTATGCAAGTTATTCTCACGCTCCTTAACAACTGTGTAACAATAGAAGCTCACGTTTCACAAAGCAGGTATATATATGTTGATACCACATCAAAAAAGTTAAGCTTCATCATTGTCGACATGAAAGTTTTTATAATGCATGTCGGAGAGAGGTATTAAAACTTTATTGGATAACCTTGGCCTCTCTGAAATTTAATAAAGCTGTGCTCGTAACTTGTATTCGGTGTTAGTTGATGATGGCATGCCGCTGTCGCGGCAATTCGATTGTTATTATTTTCCTTAATCGATTGTCTAAATCTATTAAATTCAACGTAGTTTCTTTTAGAGCTGATATGGCGTCTGCCAGCCGGCTTGTAGATGCATGTAACGAAGTTTTACTCCTCTCCTCTTCGCCTTCCAAAAATTCGCCTCTTGGGCCAAATAAAGAGTACCTAAGGCCTCGCGCCTATAGTGGATGTTGAGGACTTACGAACTTCCTCCGAGTATATAGGTTTTTAAAGACAAGCAGAAGGATATTTTACCTTTTACTTAAACTCTTGACGAGAAAAAGACCAAAGAAAAAAGTAAACAGTTTTAGAGAGATGAAGACGAGGAACAAGGAAACTGTGAGTATTCCCAATTAGGAATTTACTCAAGTAGGCACTTTCCCGACCGTTAAAACACTAGTAATAACACTAATCAAAACACTCGGGGACTTGGTGCCCCGATGAGATAGCTGATTGGTGCGCCCAAATCCCGATGGATGTTCTAATCCAAGCACGAAAACTCGCTCGATGTCGCATCAGAAAATGAAAGGTTTCATCGATACATCTAGTTTGGTTAACCCGTTTGCTTCATACTCCCATGTAAAGGACGTTCTGATAACACGGATTCATTATGTTTCGTGAAAAAAATTTACATGCTCTCGAAATTATATGTGAGAAAGTGTAATTCGATTCACTGGGAAAGGCCTAAGATTTGTGAAACTACTTGTAACTGGAAGAGTCAAACGTTAATCCTAAAACCTCCTCCCCCCTCCCAACACGTATGGACGGAAGCAAATCTTTTTCTAGCGGTATTGGTAATCTCTCCAATGCACGAGAGGAGTTATGAGTGGGAATCTCCTCCCCGTAACAGGTGCATATCCATTACCCACACTAAAAACTACCGCATTTAACCACTACACCGCTAATTGTAAGTATTACTTCAGTCTTATCGGAACTCTTGAGCTTGAGTCTTGATTCGATCAACGCTAATTTTTCAGTCTCACCGCTAATCACTATAATAAATTATCAATCCGCAGTTTCGATAGCACAATAATTACTATACATACGAAGGTGTGATTCGAAGAACATTTCTCTCTTTCTAAATTAGACCACTGGATCATATCCCGCTTCGAATGCGGACCGATGATGATGCTGTAGCGACCGATCGCCCTCCGCGCCTTTCTCTCTGTGCGCGTCAATTGGGGGGGGGGGGGGTTCTGCGTGAAGCAAGGCCGCGAGTGGAAGCCGGGACCGCGTAAAGCGAATTAATTGGTGTGTCCTCTCACCTTACTCGTCTTTCCTGTCAGAAAAGAATTGCATTTCTCAAGTTTCACCGATCGCGATGAGCGATGCTGAGTCACGCCAAAAGATTATCAATCAAAGCAAAAAGCGAAGCGGCGTTGTCAAACGGAATGGAAGAACAAAATGTCCAAAACATTGTATGAACTCAAAATAATAAGTTACAAAACAAAACACAAAATTTCTCAGGTACGAAATGCGTGTAACCATCAATCTGTTGCATTTTTTTATTTTGTCTCCTTTTTATTTTCTTTCGAGTTTTTGCGGAGTACCGCATTATTATGTGGATCCGTGGCGGCTCGTAGAATGTGACATCAATGGATTCTCTCTATTTAAACCTGTGTTATATAATCGATCTGTTGATGAGGGATCGCACCTCAACTAGAATCGATCTTTTTGGCGTAGGTTTAGGCGGCAGAAGCGCGCCACGGTTGCCAGACTGTACGAGCTGCTACTATGATGTGGTTTTGTGAATTAAAACTCTTCTGGAGATTTTTTCTCCTGATATTGACAAAGACGAAATCATCCGTCACGTCCAAGAGCCCTCTTATTTCTCTATTTAAGGGTTTTCGTTGGTTTTTTTTTTGCTGTCCATATCTCTTTAAGGGTTTTCGTTGGTTTTTTTTTGCTGTCCATATCTCAGCGTGTGCTGGTTTATCGAGTTTTCATTGCAAGATTGAATTTCCTCGACTCGAAAATTGGAACAGTGTGAAATCAGTCTACTTATTTTGATCTATTTTTTTTTTTTTTTTTTTTTTTTTTTTTTTTTTTTTTTTTTAAAATTATATTTTTACCTCCTCTTTATTTCTTCATAGATTCTGAATTTGGAATTTGAAGATGCTCGTAACGTACTTTTTCCCACAATAGTCGGCGATTCGTCAGACTGGGCGATCGTTGGAGGAAAACGCGAAAAATGATAGGACCCACCATCTCGCGTAAATTATCGTAACCCGTTATTGGCGGCTGAAAGATCATCGCTCTGCGGGTGTAGTTCCTTCTTGAACTTTAACTCAGCAATTCGGCTTACGACCGCCCATAGTATCATTCCTGTGCCTACTTACTACTTATACTTCATTCAAAAAGTGCCTCTACGACTACTCGGTATCACTTAAAAAAGCGAATGCTCGTGCTCAGATATTAACATCAACGACTACGAGCTATACAGTTATATCTAGATTGACAGTATAATGGGTAACTTGCGAATAAATGGAAAAAATTACACCTTTAACCTAACCTAAAAATCCTCCATGGTGGTTACGCAGGTTACCTATTAGAATGCCACTCTATATAAATGTATAACTGGTTGCTTAACATCCTTGGAGAGCACCAATCTCATCGGTCCGTAGGCCCGTAGGGTCCAAAAAGGTAGAGTACGGTACAAACGGACCAAACGGTCCTCTCGCCTGTTGTTGGATGTTGTTGACTCTTGTCCATTCATAACTTTGTGTAGAGGTCCACAACACCAACCCAACAAAACGATCATTTGTACCATTTTTTTTTGTGCTGAGATTCAAGCACGTCGTCTAAAGTTAGTGGACTTCTGAGCCCCTTTTCCTTTTAGCTATGACCTTTTGTCAGTCGATTTATCCAATCACAACTCAGAAAGAGATGAATAATGGATGAGAGCCTTTGTGTCCTCATAATCAATACATTCTTTCGTTACTGCGGGTAGGTACTAGCTCCATTTCTTAAGGGGTCTCTCCTCCTGCGAATTTAAAAGCGCGAATTGACTGCTTGAGCCAATGGGCTTCTTTGTTGTCGATACATCAGACTCGACCTATCGACTGCAAGGCAGCTCATTGGTTCAATCAGTTTATTCGCAGGTTGAGAGACCCTTTGACGGTACAAATATTTTGCTTTTTTTCAAGGGGTAGGAGGGATTATTATTATGCCTGATTTTGTCGTGATTCTCTTTATACTGCGACACGTTGGCGTGACACCACGACCGTCGCATTCTAAGAACAATGCCTCATTATTCCAACGAAGAAAGAAGAACTTGTAAAAAAATAAATAATCCTCCTAGTTTTATAGTACAGACCAGTTTTTTCTTGAAAATTTTGAGATCTGTTACAGTGAAACGGTTGCTACATCATACATCATTCAAAACGGTGGCTAGTTTTTTTCACGTATTAATTATCATTGTTCATTTTTACCACCTAGTATTTTTTTTATTTTCAGTATGTATAAAATAATCGTTTGTCGCGTGCGTCAAACCACGAGGTGATTGAAGGGGGGGGGGGGGGGGGGCTTAGCAGATGCAATGACGGAAGAAAAACAGCATTCCGAACGATTTATCGCTTTATTGTGCACCTTTAAAAGCAGATTAGATCGAGGCTCAGTGTTGCCAATTTTTTGTCAAATTAGCAATGAGTTGAAAGCTTTGCAGGTGACCTACCTTATTCTTTTAAAGGCGTCGACTGGCGTTTTTTAATTTGCGGACTGTAAGCACTTATAAGCAGTTGCATTAGTCCTGCGTCGACTTATCTTGTATTACACGTAAATACATGCAATTTTTTCTTTCCTTTCTGTTTTTTCCCGAAACAAAGAAAAGTTCGGATTACGTGTAGGCTAGTTTTCGACGCAACCCACATTACACCTGAAACACGCTTTTTTCGTCCTTTCTCTTTTATTTTCTCAAAACGGAGAAAGGTTTGGGTTACTGCGAGTTGCGTCCAATCATCGACTCAACCCACATTATACACATAAAACACTTTTTTTCCTTCCTTTTTTTTTTATTTTTATAAATCAAAAAAAGTTCGGATTACGTGTAATGCGGGTTGCTTTCCCTCAAAGAATTTTACTGATTGTCAGCATCTGTTCCTAGGAAACACCATTTTGTTCGTCTATCCCTCCCTTATCAAACTAGACATCTTTGTTTTGTCGATTACTTTTAAGTCATGATGCGTCATCGAGTGTCTACTCTTAATGTCTCATGTCTCAAGTGTCATTAGTTTGAAGGTCAGTTTATGATCTTTGATAAATGGCTAAAAGAAAAGGGTTTGGATCGTTTGGGGCCGAATAATGTCCGGCACTAATAATGGGTTTACGGTCGATCTACTGTAAATCCTCTCCCCTGATTAGTCGGCTGGTTATTTTGTGATTTAATATCGCATGTAAGCTGCACCGTGTCTTTGGACATCATTTTTTATTTATTTTTTTTTTCTCGATGAAATTTGGCAGCTTTGATAAGCCTTGAAATGTGTAACTTCGCCGTCTAAATCGCCAACCGCAGTGACTCTATTAACATCTCTTTCACAGTCGCAATCAGATTAACATTTTATTGGGTGTTTATTTACATGCCAAAACGCGCGCGTAGCGATCGAGCCACGCCTGCGCGTTGATGCGTTTGTTTACATTTTAACTCTCGTGTGAGGGGACCGTTCGGCGTTCACACGAACTAATTTTCGCGAAGTGACTCGATTTCGCGGGAAAAGTGAAAGTGTACCCAATGATGAGATTAACCCATTTAATGGCCAATATAATTATTTTTCATCTGACTTTTTCATTTGTTTATTATGCTTATTTGTTTGTTTTGTCTTCTGTTTCCTTCTTGTGGTTTTATCTCTACTAGTACAGTCGAGATCAAAAAGAACGTCAAACAACTCCTTAGATTTTGGTTTAGGTAGGTCACCTGCTGTATGCTCAGTAAAGGTATTAATATAAGTATTGCGGCTGCGGGTAGCCTACCTCCAGGAGTTGCCGGACATTCTTTTTTTTTCGACCGTTCCGTAGTGTGGAAATGGCTAATATTCGTACCGGGAAATTGACGGGAATATATCTGGAAAGGGCGAATCATCTTCTTTGTCATTTATTCATCTTGGTTTCAGAGACCAAATAATGTTACGTCCTCATGGTCCCGCACAAAGATGATTGGTGAGCTGCGAGGGGTGGGGGGGGGGGTGGTTTGTTTAAAACTACACTTATCATAGTCACGCACCATCCAACATATCTCGGAGACCATCAATCCACAACATTATTTGGTTTCCGAAAGACACATCACAACCAACACCCCCCCCCCTTCATTCCCTCTTCAGCTTTATCTGAAGTTGATTTTAAAAATGAATCTATGTACTAATAATTTCGCACAGATTCGGTTAGAAATCACGTGTCTTAAAGTAAGGGAAATTAGGTTTTGATCGATACTGCGTGCGTTGTAAAAGATCTGTGGAGTGTGAATGAAAGTTTCATCAAACGCGCCTTGAGATATGCAATCTCCCAAGTTGTTTTTCTCAGAAGCGCAATTCTAAAGCCCTCATTTCAAGCTTATCGTATGTCGTACGTAAATTACGCGCGGGGTCATTAATGAATCTCGAGCAGTGGACGAAGTGTATGCCGTATATCAACTTTACAAAGCTAGGTATTTATTAGTTGAGCTAATTTGGTGAGAAATCAAGACCTCTGGAATTTATTAATGTCCCCACGATTTTCCTCGAATCATCAAATGCTCGTTGTTTTTGTTGTTATTTTCCTCTCAGCTTTTCACCGTTATTTTAATTATTTTCTCGAACGCATTCCACGGACTTACAGATGTCGACAATTTAACAACTCTGTTCGTTTAATTGGATGCTATGGGGCGTACCTACTCTTAACACGCGTTTCTTTCAGAGGTGGACGATCCAAGAAGTTGTCCTTCTCTCTCTCCCCCCTTTAAAACGCACGTGGTAGAAAAGGAGATGAGAAAATGGTCATCACGTGATTTTAGTCCCCTATAGTTTTCCTTTTCTGACACATGCATTCTAATGGAAGGAGATAGAGAGGAAGACAAATTCTTTGATCCGCCTACGGTTTTTTTGAAGCTGCAGCAAGCTCATAGAGCTTTCACCCTCATTAATAATGACACGTATCACTCAAAAATGTAGGTATTTAATGTATTTCAGGAAGTATTTCCGAAAGAAGAACAAATATCAGGTGTTGTGCATGTACTTACATATGTAGTTTGTACTCTTTTCGGAGGGTGCATCTAATCAATGGTGATGGGTGGGGTGGGGGACGAGGGTTATTTTAAAACATGGTGCAAACTGCAAAGTCTGTGAAGTAAAGCTGATCACGCTCTTTTTTATAGGAATTCGGTTGCGAAAGCTTCATTGAGGCTAGTAATTTGAGGCTCTGGGAGGATGTGAAGGACCAAAATAGTCCACGGCTCTCAGTGCTCTCAAGCTCTTCGTTAGTTCCCCTTCCGGTAGTCTCCCTTCCGCTCAATACACAGGGTGACCAAAAACAAAAGGACTTATCCTGAATTTTTCTAAACCAAAAAATACAATTTCCATGGCAGGCAAGGGAGAATATATCCGCTGACTAATCTTTTTCTGAAAAACTAGTTGCAATCCGGCACTTTTCGGCTAGTAGTGTGATGACTGCCTAAACTTTAGAAATTTTTAGGACCATGGAGATTTATTTATTTATTATTTTTTTTTTTTTATTATTTTTTTTTGTGAATGGACTGAACCCTCAGAACGCACCCACGTTGTCGCATGCTTATGTGTTCATCCGGGGACGCCTCACGAAAGAAAGTCACTGCTCTCGAGCCTTACTTTTCTAATGCGACCGGCCGGTCTTTATCAATACTTTAATTTTCTCTTGTAAAATTGTTTAAAAATAGCAACAAAATGCAACTCGGGAACATGACGCCTATCTACACTTAACATTAAGTCCTGCTATTTACAGTCTCTATTCGCGGGATAACCAAAAAAAATCACATGTATGAAAAGGGTTGGTCCTCATGCGAACAACACATATCATAAGAAAATACGAAAAAAATCGTCCTCAAAAAGGTACGGTAATAAGAGAATGACAAATAAGTCTCTGGTGGGAAGTTCCGACTCGGAATTAGCAGGTACGGCTATTGTTTTCTCATTCTTTTCAACGCACCTGAGTTCCGACGTTCACATTGTAATTGTCTATAGTCCACCGAATTCTGTGGCGCCTAGCTTTTCATTGCTTGCCATCCAGATGAGTGTACTTGCTTACATGTCTTTCTTCGGCGACGATTTCATCGGCGAATCTTCAGACGGAGGACTGTGAGAGGGATTGAACAAGAAAATATTCGGCTCACTTTGACGCCTCTGTCCCTCCTATTTTGCCGGTTCCGCCGGCAACTTTCTCTCGGCGCACTATGGTCTGAGACGCAGATCTAGGTGCTCATAAATCGGATTTTCGGAAGTCGAAAATTGATATTTTTGACCATTGGAACGTATTTTTCAGGTCTTTTTACACTAGAAATGTGGCACAGTAGGTTCCAAAAATGTTTAGAAAACATTTATACACGGCCTGAACTTTACTATTTTGAAACTCGAATATTTTTCTTGAAAAACGCGGAAAAATATAAGTTTTTACTTGATCTTGTACGATTTTAAAAATCACAGGAAAAAAATTGAATTGCATTCATTTGATAGAACATAAAAAGAGCTTTCAGAATCTTTTTACAAAAACATCTTATCTATTTTCAAACGGGAGTTACAACCTTTTAAAAAGAGGCCCCTCATGTGATGTTAAAAGTGTTGAAAAGCTTCATATAATAGGACCGATAAAAAATCGCCATCAATCGCCATACTTAATACCGCCAAAAATGGTTAATTTAGGTCCTAATGTACTCAAAAAGTCCAACATGACCGGGGAATTCATGGGAATAAGGCCGGAATCGACTTTTTCATGTACAGTATGCTCCAAAAAAGCCGAGCTGAGAAACTTGTTTTTTTCTTAGGAGAAATGCTCAATCCGATTTCCTATCTCTAGAACTCGCAAATCGCGGTAAGACAATCATGTTTACTGGTCTTATTAGTTCTTAAAAAGAGCTTTCAGAATATTTTTATGAAAGTATCATAGCTGCTTTTCATAGAAAGTTGTGAATTTTCTAAAAGGGTCCTTCATTTGGCACAGTAAATGTTGAGCCACCTCACATAATAGGACTGATAAAAAATCGCCATCAATCGCCGTACTAAATACCGCCAAAAATGGTTAGTTTAGGTCCTTGTGTACCAAAAAAGTCCAACACGACCGGGGAATTCATGGGAATAAGGCCAGAATCGACTTTTTTATGTATAGTACGCTCCAAAAATGCCGAATCAAGAAACTTGATTTTTTAGGAGAAATGCACTATCCGATTTCCTCTTTGTAGAATTCACAAATCGTGGTAAGAGAATCATGTTCACTGGTCTTAACAGTTCTTAAAAAGAACTTTCAGAATCTTTTCATGAAAGTATCATAACTACTTTCAATTCATATAGTTATGCATTTTCTAAAAGGGTCCCTCATTTGGCACAGTAAATGTTGAGCCACCTCACATAATAGGACCGATAAAAAATCGCCATCAATCGCCGTACTAAATACCGCCAAAAATGGTTAGTTTAGGTTCTTGTGTACCCAAAAAGTCCAACATGACCGGGGAATTCATGGGAATAAGGCCGGAATCGACTTTTTTATGTATAGTACGCTCCAAAAATGCCGGACCAAGAAACTTGATTTTTTGGAGAAATGCACAATCTGATTTCCTATTTTGTAGAATTCACAAATCGCGGTAAGAAAATCTTGTTTACTTGTCTTACCAGTACTTAAATAAAAAGAGCTTTCTGAATCTTTTCATGAAAGTGTCATGACTAATTTTAACAGGGAGTTGTGAATTTTCTAAAAGGGTCCGGGGGTCCCTCAATAAGGGGGGGGGGAGGTATTAAGATAATAATCGTAGAAATAATAAAACACTCAAATCATTCCAGATGAAAAATAAGGTTGAGATTGAATTCAGTGAACGAAAATGATGCGGGATACCTGAAAATTGGGTGTCATAAAAAATATTAATTGTAGGAAATTCGAAGAAATAAGAATTTTAGGGAAAAAGTAAGGTCAGATATGAACTCAGCGTACCAAAATTATGCGGAAAGCATGTATCATTCAAAGAAATCCGATAAAATTAAGCGCTCAGTATTTATGAGCACCTAGATCTGCGTCTCAGACCATAGTGCGGCGCCCTTCTATAGATTTTTATTTAGGTTTTCTGAAGGTTGCCATCTACCCCCTCCCATTTTCTGAAGTCTCTTTCGGGTCTTTGGACATGCCCTGACCGTCCGGACTTCAGTCTCAGCAACCATGCTTTACGAGCATCACCCCACCTTGGTCTCACGACGGTTCCGCGGCATTGATACGTATTTCGCACGCTTCCTGAAAGATTTAGTTCGAGGTACCTTCGATTATGGTTGGGCAATATCGCGGGTCTCTAAATCATATTTTGATCGCCCCCGACCCCGAGGTCGCCACCAGTCGGTTTATTTCGGGTTTAGGGGGTAGTTTGCGTGATTTGACCTGTAGGGTGGGGGTTCCGCAGAGGTTCCACCTGAAAAATGGCGTTGCCGTCATTCTCCCGGTAACGTCGGTTTATTTCGGGTATTGGGGGTAGTTTGCGTGATTTGACCTGTAGGGTGGGGGTTCCGCAGAGGTTCCACCTGAAAAATGGCGTTGCCGTCATTCTCCCGGTAACGTCGGTTCATTTCGGGTATTGGGGGTAGTTTGCGTGATTTGACCTGTAGGGTGGGGGTTCCGCAGAGGTTCCACCTGAAAAATGGCATTGCCGTCATTCTCCCGGTAACGTCGGTTTATTTCGGGTATTCGGGGTAGTTTGCGTGATTTGAAATGTAGGGTGGGGGTTCCGCAGAGGTCCCACCTGAAAAATGGCGTTGCCGTCATTCTCCCGGTAAAGTCGGTTTATTTCGGGTTTAGGGGTAGTTTGCGTCATTTAACGTGTAGGGTGGGGTTCTATAGAGGTTCCACCTGGAAAATGGTGTTGCCGTCATTCTCCCGGTAAAGATCTGCCGTTCCTATATCCTGCACTGGCGGTTTCCAACTGGACTACGGCCGCGACGTACACGGTAGGTAAGATTTTTTTAGAGCCGTGTCGTCGGTACTCTAAAATTGGTCTAGATGGTCCCCACACTACGGGTTAGGTGTCCCTTCGTTATATTTTCTTTGGTTTCTTGGTTTTTGTTGATATTTAATTCTTTTGTGCATTTCGAATTTGTTCGTTTGCCTTAATTTTCACAATTTTTCGTTCTAGTGGTTCTTGCGGACAATTTTTATATTTTTTTTTTTATCATTTTATCGGGAATCCGAAATTCATTTTTCAATACATTTTTCGATTTATCGTAATCGATTCTTTTTTTCTTCGAATCCTCTGAAACTACCTCATTTTTTCAATATTTTCCGTCAATCCCCAAAAAGTATAAAAATTCACTTTGGGGCACAAAAGTAGATTAAAAAACTATGCATTATTGAAAGTAAGTCTAACTTCTGGTCTAACTCTTCAAGGGTGGGTCTTAATTTGTAATAGTCACCCTGTAAAATCAACGAACTGAAATAAAATTCTTTACCACATTTTTATTTCCTTGCTAATTCTTATCTACTTTTTCAAATAATCTTAAAAAGTTATCAAGTCATCTAAGTTTACCGCTTCTAAATTGATTGGATGGTAAGAAAAGCACTATGGAAATAATATTCTTAGGGAATGAATTACAACATGTATTCAACCAAATCATTACAATCACAGACAAAAGCTGGAATTTTTGACGACTCTATTATTCAAATTAAATTAGAATTAGTCATAGGAATGGATGAGGCGTTTCATTTCTCTCTTTGTTTTGTTTTTTTTATTTTATTGTTTTCTTGTATCTTTCTCTCAGCCTTTGTAGTAAAAATGATTATAAGTTATACTAATCATCTTCGTTTTATTTTATGTTACAGTTCTATGCAGCGATCGTGTAAGCCAAATGACCAAAACTTATAATGATGTCGAGGCAGTTACAAGGCTTCTGGAAGAAGTAAGTTCCCAGTCTTATTAATCTGCTAAGCTTTTTTTTCTCTCAAACCGCTTATAATTTTTTTTTTCTTCATTTATTTATATCCTCTCTTACATCATCCTAACCTGTCATCGCAGATCTCATAACCATCTTTCCTTGGCTATTCCCTTATGAGAATGTATCATTAATCTCAAAATAATCCCCTTTTTTCTGCTGACTGAAAAATCTCGGATTTCTTTCCTCTCTCTTTCCTTCACTTGCGCTGATTGAAAGATGAAAAGTTAAAAAAGAATTAAGCTTATCTCGTTTGATTAAATAGTTTTCTGATCAACCAGAATTTTTAGCACTTTCAACGATCTGGAAGTGATTATCTGAGAGGTCTCAAGTGCTCTACTCACCCAAAATGGGTGTCCTCTTCAAAATCAATGTAGCCCCTAAACTGCACCCTTATAGCGTCCCTTTTCACACTCCGGAACATTTTATAATTGCTGTTTGATACTAATGTTCAAACTTTCCTTTAAAGAAAAAAACATTAAGTGCTCATTTTTTACAAAATAAAAAAAAAAAAAAAAATGTTTCTATCCCAAGTTGTCTGTGTTTTTGCGAAGAGGCGTGACTCAATTCAATGTTTCAAAATCTCACATCACAGTTCTTTTCCTCAATGGTGATTTTTCCAGCCAATCTAGGTCTGTGGGATATCCTGTTTTGTGTATTGAATCTCGATGTCCAAAACATATCAAAACAAATTTTATCAAGCCAAAAATGCGAAATCACTGGAAATCATGATACTTTTTATGCTTTTTAGATGGTTTAAGAGGAAAATATGACTCTTAGGTCTGTTTTTTAGTCAAAATATTGATAAATACTGAGTTTTGATGTATTGTTTGTCATTAACAGGAGTATCGAATCCATTCGATGGCAGGATTACATCGAAACTTTGATTGATACTTCGAACATCGCACAGGCCTAAGCCAATCTTCATTAAATTTTTTTTCCAAAATTTCCTAGGTTGCACGCAAAATTAGAGGGAATGTATGAAAAATTATGCATTTGCCTTTCAGTTAACAAAACAATAATGCCAGATCTTAAGATGTTGAATTAAGTTATGCCTCTTTACACCAACAAAGTACCCTTTCTTCAGGCGATTGATGTTACGCTACTTTAAGGGATAGTCACAAAATTTGTAGAATGTCGTAACAGACTTAAGTCCCGAAAACAGAGAAGATACAAAGACGTGGAATGCAAGGATTAAACATTATTTTCAGTTTGCTTGTTTTTCTTGGCCCCATTTAAATTGGTTCTGAAGGTTTGCATTGATCATTCTGCTATTTTCTTTCAATTTTGCTTACAACTGTGCAGGATTTTCCATCATTTCGAAGATTCAATTGTCCGATAGCTGGGTGCCTGGTCGTTTGATTTTCTCTTTTTAAGTCTTAGTGAGTCACGGTCAATGTATAACCGCGGGCAAAGTACAATATTAATAAAAGTAAAATTAGATTCCTGCAAAAAAGTGCTTTTTTCAATTAATCATTACCGAACTGAATTTACTTAAAATCATTCACCAAAGAAAATTTATCAGAAAATTTTCAAAAAATTTGAAGTAATTTAAATCTGGGTCCTTTTTTTCAGCCCAATGAAGTTGAATAGTTCGTTTGAATAACCCTTCCCAATATTTTTTGATACCTACTTTTCTTTTTTTGAAATCATCATTACCTCAGCTACACTCATTCATGATGCATCCAGTCACTCCCCAAATCTTCCACTTTCTCTCATTACCTGCTTCAGGTAAGAAAATGATAAAACCCGAAGCCGTCGCTTCACCGTCCATCTTTTTCTTACCTGATGCTTTTAATGAGGGAATGAGAGAGACAGATGATTTTACCACACGCCACTGATTGATTTGGACGCTCAAAGCATCATTGGGATTCTCTCGCTTGAACTGCTTTTTCAAGAGTTAGATTCCCTTTAAAGAAGAAATTAATTAAAGTGTGTATGTGTGTTTTTTTTTCTTGGATTATAGTGAATTACTTTTTTTTTTTTCCTTAATGGAGTTTCCTAATTTCATTTACTTTCTTTGTTTATTTTCCTTGGTGGTTTTTAATTTTATCCCTAAACGTTCTTGAAAAGTGAAAAATTATTTGGGAAGTTTTAGTGAAGCTTTTATTTTTAGGGGTTATGGTAGATGAGTCAACTCATCTCAAGCAAATTGTGCGCATAAGGAAGGGATCTGTCTTTTGAAAAGTTTCAAACTTATGATCTGAAAGTGATTTTGATGGCATTGCAGAAACAGTGTACTTATATTATTATTCTACATCTGATAAAGTATTTCCTCAATAAAGTTTAAATACTTCTTTCAGGAGACAAAATAGAGTTTCTGATTTTATTCTTAGCAGTTTTTTTTCTTAACAGTTTACTATCTCTCTTTATTACTGATTTGATTTGATTTCAACCATACGCACTACTGATATTGGTTCATTACTGTAAATTTTTTCAAATTCCAGCAAGTATTTTACTGTGTAACTGCAATGCTATCCACTCAATTCTAAGTTTGCCTGTCGGTGCGGTCGCTTTTTTCTAATTCTTTGCGTGTTTTAGTGATTCTTTTCTTTTACTGATTATCTTTTTTAAATATTTAAAGCTGACACGAGTGACTTTTGGTTTGATCGCTCACATACTCAATTTTTTTTTTTTCTGGTGCGTTTTAAAACGGTTTTTGTATGTTTACTCGTGTTGTTTCGGTTGTTGGTAAAAAACTCAACTATCAATGTCATAACTGGTAAGTGGCAACATTCTTTTGTATTAAGTCTATTCTTTTTCAATTTTTTCTCAATCAGAGGTTGCGCTCTGTAGTGTCTGAACATTGAGAATCCCTCTCCCCAATATTATGTTTTGATCCCTCCATTACAGGTGTACACAATACATTTGTCACTAATTGATCACAAAATGGAAAGAGAGAGAGAGATAGCAAATATAGAGGTTTATGAAATAATTGCCGATATAATATAAGGTGTGCTCAGTGTTTTGAAATAGCGACCTTCTTTGGGGTAAATTGGCATTGCGGCGTCTATCAGCAAACTGTTAAGCTACTTATACCGCATTTACTTTTCACTTTTTTATTTTGCAACCCTCCTATTACATAACTTTATAATGCGCATTCAGTTCGGGTGATTTGCTGAGCCCTGAGTGCGCTCTCCAAGTCGTTGCGCCCGCTGAAGCCGCGGGCTCTGCGGGGCGTTATTTACTCGATTGATTCCATTGAAATTTTAAGTAAAAATGTGGGTGTATTTTTAAACCCATCCTTTCTTGTGTTGAAAAACAAATATGTATCACATTAACGCCTTAATTGGAAAAGCCAGCAAGAAATATCATAATTTTCTAAATTGAGGAAACTCTTGATTCCTTCCTCCCTTAAAATTTATTTTGCTTTGTAGACGAGTAAAAAGCAAACCTGCTGTCTCACTGGCTCACATTACTTCTTTAAATTCATAGCCTGTCTTTGGCACCATATTGATCCGCTACCCCTTATTTTTATTGCAATAGTTCCTCATTTTTTTCTCTTCCTACAATTCTACTTTGTTCAATTTTTGCCTAGTCTTGACTTAGGTTCTATTTTAATTTTTGTTCTTTGTACTGCTAAGAATTGCATGTTACTCTATTCTGGGAAAAGTTTCACAATGGATATTCATTTTTCAGATTCCCTTCTCTTCGATATATCTAATTTGAAACCTTGCCTTCATTCAAAATCTAAGAAATCAAAAGAATTTTAAGGTAATTTATTTTTGAACTATTTTCTCCATCTTCTTGATTTTTATTTTTCACCATGTCTATTCAGTGGAGGTAGAAGTTGTATCTTCTTTAATTTTACTCATTTTGAGGCCTGACAGAGGGAGATACTGCCGACTTTTGAGGAAAGATCTGTTTTGGGAAGGCTATCTAAATACACCCGAATAAATTGAAACATTTTGCTCAATCCTGGCGGGTTTTAGCTGTTTTTTTTTTTTTTTTTTTTTTTTTTTTTATCTGCGTTCATGATTCACAGATAATTTGAACATTGCGGCACTAGGAAAATAACCGAGATCAAGGGCAAGGCCCATTAATATTAGGTCTGTAGAACAACTGTGACTATTGCCTCAAAAATAAAAATTTGAAAATTTCTCGTGCTGATCGGTCTAGTTGGATAACTTCAGCAACACATCCATACGAAATATATAGACCTCACGATGCACGGATCGACGAGTAAATTACCGCCGCGAACAATTATCATATTTTTATAATTAAGGCAATAATCAGAATCCTGGTTGTTCTTGGGATTTATGAAGTAAAACAGGATAGAAATCGACTATTCACAGAGAAATTTTATAAGTGAGTTCTGTCCTGCTGTTCGCGTGATTTTGATTCATGATGCATCAGATCAGTGGTGTATTCAGAATTGAACAACGCTTCCAGTGGCGGCTCGACACTCGTGCCATTTGGCAACCATGGTTTTTGCTATTTAAACCTATGCTGTAGTATTGCTTTCTTGGGGGTTCAATGAATCTTCTGTTAAAAAATCGATCATTTTACATAGGTTTAAACGGTGAAAGAACGTCGATGATAACGATTGTGGTTGGCTCGTTGCGTGTCGCGTCGGCCGCTACGCGCGCTCTGAAAAATGACGAACGACGACCTTGATTCGGTCTTCTCCTATCTCCATCGCGGTTCTAATAATATCTCCAGATGGACGCAAAGAGTTTTCTTTATTTTAATACCTAATTCCTGTTTTGCTCTGTAGTCTTCTAATTTTCTTTGCTGGAATCTTATTGTTCCAAGTTTTTTATTTTCCCCCAAAACTGCGTGAAAAACGAATTTTTCTTTTCTTTTTGAAAAACTCAAGAACCCCTTTTATCCCAATCTCGGGTGCGGATCTACACAGGAGAAGAAAAAAAATTCTTAAATTGCAAAAAATGCTAATTTACTTTCACACATTGCTGTTTTTGCAATATTTTTGGCTTCAACAGCAATTTTTTTTTTTTTCACAAACTAACGACATTTTTTGCTGAATTAGCAATTTTTGCATTGTAAAGTGTGCTCTTGGTTTTTATCATTTTTTGCAATCTTAACTTAATATTTTTCTGTGAACTTGTGCCTATTCCACATGGGTGTTACTACCAAACTCAATATCGACCGATATTAGTAAATGCGCCCCTTTCTATTGTTGCATCACATACAGATGATGGAAACCAAACAGACCGTATAATTGAGGAAGAGTTTGCCGGAAGGAGGGCACATAAAACAACAGGTGGGTTCTTTCCTTAAAATCAGCATATACATGGAATGGAGATTTTCAATGAAGAACACACCTAATGGTTTGTGCCATTTATAGGCCAATATTGGAGTCAGCAGGATTAAATAAGATCACTTGAAATACTAGTTCTGTTCTTTATTAAAAATCTCCAAGCCATTTATTTGCTGATTTTAAGGAAAGGACACACCTGCTGTTTTTTGTACCCTTCCTCCGGCGAACTTCTCACTTGAAGTGAGGCTGTTCAGTGTCTAGGAGCTATCTGAACTTGGGGAGGGTATATGGAGTAGTTGGGAAAAGTCTATCAAGTAGTTGGGTGCAGGTGCGGAGTTTTGCCCTAAAACATTTCCTTTTCCAAGCTTGGGGAGGAGCCTCCATGGGTCGATGACCCCCTAACTCCTATTGTTTAATCTACTGTTTTGAAATGAAACGGGGGGGGGGGGGGGATAAAACGATAAAAATCTGTACATCAACATCATCAGATTTCAGCCATGAAGCTTAAATATTGATCGCTTCAGCAATGAAATGCATAGCTTTAAGTGGAAGCTCTGCTGACCTGTTTTTTGCTGACACAATTTTTCAGATCAGCTGAACTTTAAAACCAAAGAGGGAGAATAATTTTCTTTTGTCAAAGTCAGATTTTCTTTCCCCCTTCTTTTCGTCTGGTTTGTATTTATT
Organism: Trialeurodes vaporariorum; assembly: GCA_011764245.1. NCBI lineage: Eukaryota > Metazoa > Arthropoda > Insecta > Hemiptera > Aleyrodidae > Trialeurodes > Trialeurodes vaporariorum. Next base: position 29,609,773 of record VMOF01000369.1, on the reverse strand, counting down.
TTTATCCTACTTCCCCCTTTCTCCCCCAGCTTCCCCAGGAAAAAGTGACCAATTTTTGTACAATTAATCTTGACTTCGTTTCATCTATGACCAACAAAATCAACAAACAATTTTGGAACTCATCGACGTTTGCCCTCTTATTATTTTAATTGTTTTCCTTCAGCGAGACACAGTCTTTCCCTCTCTCTGATTCCCTCAGTCATTCATGGCTCTTCTCTCATGTTTTTCCTTCAATGACTTTAACCCTTTCATACCTTATTTCCCCCTACTTTTTGCTCACTTGACTTTCTTTAAAATTTACTCAGACATGATTGTGTTAAATTCGCAAAATTTCAACCTTTTCTTCTCAATCACAGGGGTTAGAAAAAAGTGTCTCAAATATGTAAGAGCTTTCGTCGTTTTTTTAAATTTTCCTTTAAGAATTTCCATCATTTGAGTCCTTATGCTCTTTGTACCTTGCTCTACTTTATGATTCAAGAATATATGCACTCTTCGGATGCTAGTCATGTTGCATCAAGCATTTTTTTCCCCTGTCCTGAATTCTTTCTCAGCTTGAAGCAATCTTGTTGAAACTCTTTAATCCCCCATATTTTTTTTTTTTATGAAGGAAAGTTTCACCTTTGTTTATTGTATCAGTGGGTATTAATTTTTTTTGTTTGAGGGAACTGAGGGATAAATAAAGCTCTGGCACATATTTTTTTCTTCGAGATCGAGAATATTGCAAAGTTGTCTTTATTTCTATTTTTTTTTTAGTTCCAACTTTAGATAGACAGTCCTTCCAAAATAAAAATCGCCTTTCAATTTGTTAAATTGGTAAAATTTTATTTTATTTTAATTTGAAGAATTTTTCAATTTTTGTACGGACGTAGCTCAAATTTTTATTTTCTATAAGATGTCAAGACTCACTTGTTTCACGCATTTTTTCCCTCTCAACATAGAGATATCAGCTTTTCCCTTTTTTCCCTCTCTTGGCCCGTCACTAGTTTTATTTTAGGTCTAGTATCTCTTGAGTTTTCGAAGCAAGACTAGTACCACTTTTAGTTCATATAATTTTTTCCTCCAAAAATTTAACTTACTAGCCATCAGTCGGAATATTTGGTTTGCTCAATAATTATCATGCAAATAGGAAACTTAAGCATTTCTAGCGATCATAGGTTAGCTTGATGCTTTATGGACTGACTGTGCTGCTGAGCATATTAGTCAAATTTCGAGCAAATTCTATTTGTTGTAAAGGAAGGTATCATACATTTGATACGAAGTAACGGGAGGCCTATGAGGGCTCTCTGAATTGACTTTAAACTGAAGTTGAAAACACTGAGGTCCTGGAATTTAACTGAGTCTTTCAATACGGGATTCAGCAAAATTCAATACACTGAAGCAATTTAGAACCAGCTCTTGAGCTCAAGATCCCATCTGGTGAATTTTCAGCATGTAAAGTCAAATTCGGCCTTTGGAGCACTACCTTTTAATTACTTTCAAATTATAGGCCATTAGTAACGTTGATTTAAGAAAACAGAGTGTCAGATACCATATAATCATCTGAAGAATGTATCCGCGAATTATCTTGTCAATGACTCCAAAAATAAGGCTGAAAGTACCAAAAAAAGGAATATCGCAAATCGATTCTAGCAATCCAAATTGCGGTGTTCCATTTTTTGGTACTTTCAGCCTTGCTTTTGAAGTTATCTCTGAGATATTTTTCAGAGACATTCTTTAGATGGTTAACTGGTCCGGACCTGCCACCGTGGCACTTTGTTATCTTAAATCACCGTTACTTTTGGCCTGTAATTTGAAATTAATCGTACTCTGCACTCCAGTGCTCTGGTGGCTGAAACTGGCCCTAAATGCTGAACATTCATCTGAAGTCAGGGCACATCAGTTTTAAAGTTCGTAAGTCTGAATCCTCATCGCTTGAAACTAATAAACCTTGACTTCTGGTCTTAAGCGCTTAAACTGTCTCTAAATCGCGACCTCATTGCTTTCAACTCCAGTGTTTTCTGTCCTACGTTTTGCTAAAAATCCTCCTTAAATCCATCTATTATTTTTAACAGCTGGTTTTATTTTACTTGTAACAATCAGAATCTTGGGAATGTAAACACAAAGATAATTATATTCAATGTGACGTGTGTTCAATTTGGAATCTAGTCTATATCTACGAAGTAGTTTTGTTCACATTGATTTTCAGTAAATTTAATAATAAGACTTTAAAAAAGAAGCATAAGATTATCTAAAATATATTGTTTGATTTGTTACAGATAATGGGGATAGTGGACCAGTCAAATCGATTTTCATCAGAGATACGGCATTTGTAGAACAAATTTAAACTACTGCCTTAACTCCTGGACTATCTCATTAGGTTTAAATAGACTTGTAGCTAGATTTTTTTTTTTTTATTTTGTAACAATCATCATCGTGAAAGAATAAGAAGAGCAGAAAGTTTCCTCGCTAAACATTTTTTTAATATTTGTCCTTGACTCACTCTGAAAAAAAAAAGATAAAAAAATCACATAAATGAATGTGCTTCTGACTGAATTCACACCCCTTAACTGTGAACAGCTAAATTTTTCTAGAGGTTTCGATTGTTTTTGATGGTCGGTAAATTCAATACCAAATCCTGGTGACAATTTCACCCTTTTACGTAATGGCAATTCAATGATCTTATCAGTCATGAGACAGAAAGGAAAAACTGTACAGTAGTTGTATTGTACTACTGAACCAGAAAATCAAAGTTGATAGTATGCGCAATGGCGAAAGAATTGCCTTCTCCAGTAGTTCCGCCTAAAAGTGCCAGAGCTGATTACAAGAAACCTGCCATCTAAGATGCTCTATTGTCCTCCAATTGACTCCTTTTTTTCTTTCTTCATATCTGTAGACATTTTTACCGCAGTAAGAAATTATTTCTAAGTTTGCCATTGATTAAAAATCTAATTTTTTTTTTCTTCGAAGCTCACCCTTTCATTACTCAAATTTTAAAAATTAGTTTTCATGTGGCTTTAATTTATACTTTCTCAAAACTTTAAATTCTGACTAACTCTTTCTTGTGACTCTCACATTATCCTGCATCTTAATGCTAAAGACGAGTTTCTCAGCCGTCTATTTTTGCAAAATATTGATTATTGGCAGTCAATCATGATGATTTTCATCGCTGAAAATTATTTTCTCAATCATTAGTAGGGCCAATAAATGGCACAGATCTAGAGTCTAGTTATAGTACCAATAATATTCATTGTTATCAATATAAAGCCCAGAAACGTAACTTGTGCTATTTCATGAAAGTCACCTTCATTTATTTTCTGGAAGCTCCTGCTAAACTCGTTGAAATAGTGTAGAAAAACCTCATCATTGTAATTAACAGTGAAATAAAGCAACTGTACCATTTGTTTGCTTTTTTCTTTTTGATCCAATGCTCCGAAATAGCTGCAACTCAGTGCATTTGTGCGTTGAATCTTTGTGCTCTAAGTAATATCTTAAGGACCATAATCTGCTGCCTTTGCCACTATATTTTTACAGAAAAATTATAGTTTCAGCGTCCGTGTGCTCTGAGTAATATCTCAAGGACCATAATCTATGCTGCCTTTGCCACTTTTTTTCACAGAAAAATGAGGAGAAAAATTATAGATGGCACAATTTTATACATGTTGAACGTGTAGTTTCAGCGTCCGTGTGCTCTGAGTAATATCTTAAGGACCATAATCTATGCTGCCTTTGCCATTTTTTTTTTTACAGAAAAATGAGGAGAAAAATTATAGATGGCACAATTTTATACATGTTGAACGTGTAATATCAGCGTCCTGAAGTTAGAAAAAACTATTGTTAAGTTAGGTTTGGAATGTGGGAAATTTTATCAAAAGCTCGGCTTTCAGATTGTTACAATTTGAAGTGAATCTTGGAAACTTTAAGAAGAATGATTTGTGCTGTTTGTAGTCTCCTGCACAGTTTTCTACTCGCTTTTTCCTTTTTAATTGTAAGGCGCTCAACTGCAATACTCTCACCTCTGAGTTTTCTTTTGTCTCCATCTGCGTCAGCTATCCTGTTTTTGTCTTCTACGGATCCAACTTAAATACTACGGTTTTCTCGTGAAGCCATTCTTTCTGTCTTCTTAAATGCTCACAAACTTCTAATCCTTGCTTCTAAACCTTTGACTCATCAGCTTGCTCTTTGAATGCCTTTCCCTGCCTGGTAACTAAAAAAGCTACTGGCTAACTTTATTATTTCTCTTTTTCTAACTTTGTTGGTCTTTATTAATTTATCTCTCTCTCTCTCTTTACCGTTGTTTTCATTCTGTGTTCAATTTTTGGCTAGTATTGGATTTACTGTAATATTTAAGACTTTGTTTATTAATTTGTGTTTTTCTCTTTTGTTTGTTCTGTAGAAAGAAAAGGACATAGAATTAACAGCTCGTATCGGGAAAGAGTTACTTGCGCACAATCAGAAATTAGAAAGTAACGTCGCTGCTTTAGAAGTTGAAATCAAAGCTGCAAATGAAAAAATCACTCAGTTAAAGTATGATCTTCATAGGAAAACTGAGCTCATCCATGTTCTTACCAATGATGACACCTGTTCAGAAGCAAGTACGTATAACGTTTCTTCTCTTTCTTTAGCGCTGAGAATCAGGCAAAAAAAACGAGGAGAACTCGCTCAGACAATATCAAATATCTCAGTTTTATTTATTTCCTACTTTAAAGTATAGGAAAACCACTTTGAAACTTTCAAACGCGTTTTTCTCAAAAGTGTAAATTGTCTTATGCGCGCTCTCCTGGACAAGGTCTTTAAATACCGTTGGTTTCAATGTTATCAATAGGAATATAAAATTATGATTATATCTCGCATCTGTTTTTCTCTTTATTTTTTAAATTAACTTATTTTATATTTTTTTTTCATCTGTAATTTTTTTCATTATTTTCTTAATTATTATTTTTTTTTTTTATTTACTTCCGTTTCCATTTACTTTTTTTTAAAATTTTTTTATAATTCTTCTTTTAATTTGTTTTTAAATTTTTTTTTTACTATCGATCCATTTAATTATTTCCACTGGTAAGTACACAGGATTCTAATCAGACTGGTGCATGTCTTGGCATAAGTTGAAACAATACTCAAACTGACAATGTTCGAAGGGTTTTATTCAAGGATTTCATGGAGGCTATAGAAACTCCTTGCTTATTAAATATTCCTCGACTTTTGAAAGTGTTACATTTAGATTGATCGAGGAGTCCTTCAAACTAATTTGTTTCTGCTTTGCAATAATGAAAAAAGTTGTAGCATGCATACTTTTTTTGACAACAAAATCAAGGAAAATGCAAAGGAAACAATGTATCCACACGACACACAGACTGCAAGCAATCATAAATATAAATTTTTATGATTTTTTTTCATTATCATTTTTTATATTTTATTTTCAAATTTTGTTCTGGCTCACTGCAAAAATTTAATGAGAAAAATTCCTTAAGAGAATTAAATATAGTGCTTAATTTTTCTCAGGTCCATAAATGTGTGTGTTTTGGTAGCTGTTCTTTTAATTAAATTTTCTATTCGGCATTAATCGCAAGTCCACTGACAGCAAATAGTTTCATTTTGAAGAGATTGCATCCTATGTAAAGGAAAAAATTCCAACCTGTCTTGCATTGATATGTCAAACATGATGGAAAATTTGTAATTGAATTATAGTTTCTACAAATATCTTTAAATTTTTTATAAAAAAATGTCCGTTTATTGAAAGTTGAATAGTTCCAATTTTTGTTTTGCTGCAATATTGTCCAACTTAATGTCTTTCACCAGCCCTCCGAGCTAAATCATTTTTGTTACAGTTTGTTTTGTTTCCTCGTTTCAGGCACACCGACAGGCAGTATTAATGCTGATTTGCTCCAAAGGCGAATCGGCTTACTCGAGAATGAGAATAAATTTCTACGGGATGAAACATCACAACTTGCATCGCAAACTGATGAAATTGAAGCCCAAGAAGCGAAGCTTTATCGGGAGCTATCAGGTACACAATTAGCTCCCTTCCATAAATTCTGTTCTCTCTTGCCGCCAAGTAAAAGAAACAAATCCGATTCACCCTTCTATTTACTGTACAATCAAGGACTAAAAGAATGTCTGACAACTCCTTAGATTTTAACTTCGGTATGCCACCTACAACACTTGACACTTAGCGCTGGAATGGGGCTGTTGCACACTTTTGCTGTAAGCGATTTAACAGTCGATTCCAGTGTAAAAACCTCAAAAAATTGCGATGACAGCACGAAAAACTTCCGAAATCCACTCCTAAACTCAGTAAACGCTTTTATTTGCGTGAGCGTAATGGTGGCTGAGGGCAGTAATAATGGCAGTAATAATGGGAGATTCCCATCCAACAATACTGTAACTCCATCAAGAAGGGACCAATAAGAGACGACTTTCATGTGGTACTGGTGTCACTAGGCGTCACAGTACCATTCATCGGATGTGGATCATTTCTCTGATGACTAATTATTAGGTGAATCATCCTTGTCAGCATAGAGAGAGTGAAGTAATTATGATAGGAATCTCCCAAATTTACTGCCCTCAGCCACCATTACGTTCGCGCAACTAAAAGCGTTTATTGAGTTTAGAAGTGAAATTTGGAAGTTTTTAGTGCTGCCATCGTTATTTTTTGAGGTTTTTACACTAGAATGGACCATTAAATTGCTTGTAGCAAAAGTGTGAAACAGCCCCATTGTTCAGGGTGTTAACTATTACGCTCCTATTTAAATCAGGGAAACCAGGTTTAAACCCAGTGTTGTAGCGATTACTTTGCGCTACCCTACAAAAATGTGAACTAGGCAGGCGCTAGTAGTTAAACCTGCCTTCAAAGTGCTCATGCACTGTATACATTGGGTGAATGTTACATAGTATCCGATTGAAAGGTGTGGAAGCGTGAACGGATTGTGTTGAGCGCTAGCATTAACACGAATTGGTCACGTAGGACTCAACACATGAGTGGTAAATGTTAAATTCATTGAGACTAGTATTGTGGGCTGCTTACCTTAAGGTATGGTCTGGTATTCTTTTTGTTCCTGGCTGGATCTGTCTATTATTTTGCAATAAGCCATGAATCAGTTGGTAGCTCTGAAACTTATGCCATATTCTGGAGCGTTGACAATGTTCGACATTGTGATCCACAGGAGTATTACTACTATTATAAAATAACCTCTAACTCAAAGAAGTCTTTGTACTCTTTGCATTTGTGTGTAACCTCTTACTGTAATGACTTGTGACTGTGAGAGCGTGAGTTTAAGATGTATTTTTTATTTCGCTGTTTTAATTCATATGAAAAATTAAAAAATTTAGTAAACTTGATTTTGGATCAGTGCTTAAGCAAATTGTACTGACACACATCATGGAGTATTCCTCACTGTCATATGACCAAAAAATTTTCTTTTGTACAAGATATTTTTGTTTGAAATTGTCAATGTTTTCTAAATTTTCCAATTTTGTTTTTTTTTTTACGCATGATATTGTTGCTAATTTTTCCCTTTCTCTCCTTTTCAGAGCAATTAAGTACTGCCAGAGTGGATGTTAATTGCCTTACTGAGGAAGCCGATAGATGCAGAGATGAAGCAAGAACAGCACAAACTTTAGCCAACTCCTTACAAGAAAAATTAAATGTTTTAGAACAAAAGTACAATGATGTAAGTATGAATATTGATAGAAATCGTCGCCCATCTGACGTGTAGGCGTTTTTCAATTTTTTCATCTTTTCAGGTGACCGAAAACAAAATTGACTGACTTCTTCGCTTTAATGACTTCTGCTTATGCATTTTCCTTCATAACTTATAAGCTATTGAGAATTTGGCATTTTTTACATCATTTATCATAAGAGTGTCATTTTTTACATAGTAATTAATGATAAAGTCAAGTTGTGAAATTTTGGACGTCGCTTTTTTGAGAATTGAGATTATTGTGAATTTGATTTTTTTGACATAGTTGATCAAAAGAGCGCCATTTTTCACATATCGTCGTCCATCTGACGCATAGGCATAAGTCGAATCCAACGTTTCATGATCATCGTTCATTCAAGTTTTAAATTTTTTGCAGGACACTGCATGTATGAATAATCTTTGAATATTTTTTCCTCTGTTCTTCATGAGTATTAGAATCACAGAAAAATATTAATTAAAGTAATTGAATGGTTGATTGCACTTGAAAAAATAAATTTAGTTTGGAAATTTTGAAACTTTGGATTAGACTTATGCCTATGCGTCAGATGGACGACGATATGTAGTAATCAATGATAAAGTCAAATTGTAAAATCGCCTATTTGTCAGGTAGGCGGCGTAATGAGAAGACAAAAAATTTCAATTTTTAAATTCTTACCAAAAATCACTGTTTTCATCTAGAAGTCGGAACGTTCACCTTGTATTATGCTAGTGAAAAATTCTTTTCAATAATCCACTCCTGATTTTTGTATGCCAGGAAGAGAATTCGTCTTAATCAGACAATTGGCCACCAGAGACTGGCTTCTTAACTAACGTGTTCAGTAAAAATTCAAAATTTCTTCTATTTTCAATTTTTTTTTCTTGCAACTTATTGTTAGCTCAGTAGACTTTCAGAACAAGGAAAAATGTAGGAATCCAGGTGAGCAAAAATGGTCTGAAAAATTCTAGAACACAAAAAAGTGGCAAAATAAAAATGAGAAATGCAAGCAAATTTTAGATTGAGCATTCTATATTCTTTTGAAATTTATCAATTATTTGAAAACAGATATGTCAAGTTATGGGATGGTGTAAGCAAAATCTATCAATACAAGGTCAGTCCATTTCTCACGTTTCTGTTTACTGGTCATTGTCTTGCCTAAGAGCATGAGTAAGCCTGTTCCATTGTTCAGTAGTCGGAATCAACAATAGCCTGGCGGAATAGGGAAACATTGGCGTGGACTGCCTACCAGACTGATCTAATATTAGTAGATCTTGGGTGTAAGTGTAAAGAAGTCAGAGGAAATCTAGATCATGTCTAAATTCCAGATACTACGCTCTAAATTGTGAATTGGTTTGCTTTAAATTACTATCTATATTTTGGAATAGCTTTCTGATATTAATAATTTTGTTTTTTGTGATGGTCCAGTTAACGATGACGAACGAAGAACTGAGCAATGTCCTTGGATTTGCAAAACAAACTCAAGAAGAACTGACTACAGAATTAGCAGAACTTAGAGAAAAGTATGCGGAAGTGCTTGGATTCTTGCATGATACGCAAGAAGCTTTAAAACAGATGCAAAAGAAAAGTATGCCAACTGCCATGGGAGGATCCTTGTACGCCTCTTTGCAGCACAATCCTCAGACTTATCAGACGGATTCTTTAGCGATGGAACTTGAATCATCTCTTTTCTCAGAGCTCAGCTTAGATTCTGGAATCAGCACTGAACGTGGAATGTGAGTGTTGCAATTTCTTTCTCTATTCCAAGATTCAAGCACTATATTGTCCTGCCTGGCAAAAAATGAATCGCCAGTTTGGTCCTATAAACGTCCTACGTTTTTAGGACCAAACTGGGCGATTCAGTTTTTGCCGGGTGTATATAGTTCACTCACACAAATAATCAGTCTCCCAAATTTTGAGAAGATAAAAAATCAAATTCCCACGCTTAACCTGTGCAAACTTATGAATACTGTTCATGTATCCAACCCAAAATGCAATGCTGGCTATTTATTTTAATGTTTGATGTTTTACTTGTTACAATCTTATGTAAAAGCTCAGTACTTTTGTCCTATCTTTGCCTCTAGCTGTTTAGAGAATGATTTTTTCAATTTTGGAGTGCTAGTTGCTCTGTCAATTTCCATTCAACATCTTTAATAATAATAAATAAATTATAAGAGCTTAAAAAATATTACGACAGTGATTCATGGTAAAATTTTTAAAACTGGTATTTTTATATCCAGTAGAAGAGTATTAGTCAGACCTCTTGGTTTCTCAAATTCTAAAGTACAAAATGAACTAAAGCAAAATCAGGATTTTACGTAGTTTAAGCAAAATCAGGATTTTACGTAATTGAAGCAAAATCAGGCTTTCATGTAGTTCAAGCAAAATCATTGCCATTTGCGTAGTACAATTGCAGAAATAAGTTTAATTTGCAAAAATCCTTGAAAATTACTGTGATTTTGACGATTCAGCCGAATTTATTGTGGTAGCTAGTCAAAATCGCTTCATCTGTCACAAAGACGCGGCTTTATAAGAAAAAATGTCAATCATAGTGCACATTCCTCTAAACCGTGCTTTAACCCTTAACCTTCAAAAAAGATCCACAAATTGTCTTAAAGACAGTAGAAAGTTGATTTTTAAGTTGAAAAATACTTCTCAAAATCAGTGAAAAATAACATAAAAATTTGGCAAAATTAAAGTACAAATTTTCCTTGCTTGCAATGTTGCACTTCCTCTATTTCTTTTGACATTTCTTCAATTCTTGCTTGTTTTCTTTCTACCTGCATATTCAATTTTTTTTCTTTGATTGTTTCCTTTTTGCAGTCCACATTACAAGAAAGTTTTTGATACTGTAAGATGTGCCTCACGTGGAAGTACCGTTTCAAGTGGTAGAAGCTCTGAATGTAGTCCTTATCTAGATCCAACAATGAAACCCAGCTTATACAAGCCCTTATCCAGTGATCTTCTCACCTCTTCATCAATGCAGCCGCGTATGAGCTCTCACTTTTCTAATACTTCTGGCTCAAGATCCCATCGACTCTCGTCGATGACATTAGATTCCGCTTGTCTTACCGATTCAGACACCAGTATAGATGACTTCTACAATTATCCGTAAGTTTCAGTGTTTTCTTCAAGTCCATCCCCCTCCAAGTTTTCTTGGGCTTTGCGAATCTTTGGAACCTTAGGGCCGGATTGGGATCGGTCCGTACTTGATAAAAAGGCTCCAATTTTTTTTAAGCTTTTTATTTGTGGAATGTAAATTTAGGGCTGCCAACACAACTTTCAGTAAAAAAATATTGTTCCATTTTATTGTAACTTGGCAAGAATGTTTCAATGAACCTTTTTGTGCCTTCCAACTTTTCAAACCTATTCCTCAAACTTTTCTTAAGTACGAACCAATTTTCAAGTTGTCGATATTGAGTGTTGTTGTTTTTTATTTTTCTTATTTTTTTTATTAAAGTTGATGAATGAATAGGGTATTAAATGAACTCCTCAAATTGAAATGACATTTGGCATACGTGTCTATCCAGGTTGGCCAAATTGCAGCAAAATTTGAACTTTGTATCTTTAAAACTTTATAATTGGCGGCAATTTTAGAGGTGAAAAAGAAGGATCGAAGTTTTGATCGTTTGATAGTTTTGAACTTTCAATAAGAGATGAATTGGGAAAAAAAATTGAATTCTTACCAAACCATGGAAAAACTGTCTCCCTTTCTCTAAGCTGAAGGTTCGGGTCAGTTTGAGTTGAGAATCATTGTAATTCTAGCCACAAAATCTATAATAATGATTAATGAAACATCAGGTTCGGTTCTAAAGCAACCCGTGCAGCAGGCAAGTGATGGATAAAACGGCCAGTAAAATACCTTTTTTTCACCTGCTGTGGTAGAAGTTCTTTGTGCAAAAGAGCAATTAATAATTAAATGTTTTGTTGGTTTATCAGGTCATCAGCAGCAGGTGTGCCAGGAATCCCAGGCTCAGATGATCTAGCAGCAGCTTTGAACAAACTTACACCCGGTGAGGTAGCTGCTCGAAGGAGGCAGTTAAGTAGTGGAGTATTCAGCAATCATGTTTTTGATCCCTGTGAAACACCTCGCACGCCAGATTCCATCATGTCAACCGGAAGCAGCGGCGCATTTCCCTTTGGTTTTGGCCTGGGAATGAATCATTCGTGGCGGCTTCCAGAAAAACTACAGGTTTGTTGATGCAACATTTATCCTCCTCTTGTGAACGCTCACCGATCTTGTTTCAGATTTGCTAATAGATGGCGCTAAGTGTTCGCCACTGTTTGATTAATAATGAAAACCTGCAAATTAAATTACTTTATTGATCAGGGGTGCAAAATGTTCCCAAACTTTGGAAGTTTCTCACAATCTGGGACTTTCTCCTCATAGAATTTTTGGAAAATTTCCTCACAAAAATTGAAAAGTGATTACTTCTTTTCTTTTCTTTGCTTATTTCATTATCTTAACACCATAAGTGTGCAAAATTACAGATATTTTTGAAATTTTGAGGAAAATTGTTGAGAAAATCCCATTGCCATTGAAAAAAAAACGAGCAACTTTCCCCACTTTCATGCGATCCGTGGATCGCTAGATCGGGCATACAGGGTGTTAAGAAAAAAAAGTTTCCCCTACGGTTTTTTTAAAACGACTGTGAGTTTCGAAAAACAGCCAATCACGTGTCCAATAATATCGAGGGGGACCCAGTTTGGGGGGGGGGGTTTTGGCGCCCTCCTGGGAGGGGCGGGGGAGGGGGTCACCCCTTGGAAAATTGAATTTTTCATATGGCAGCCCTATTTTTTTATTGCAGTATTTTAAAAAACATAAAAAAAGAAACTTTTCGGCACAAACCGAAGGTCAATATAGTTTTTCGTTTTCGATATATCGAAGGTCAAAGTTCGATATGGACCTATTTTCAAAAAACATTACTCCACTTTGAGGTACCGGATTTTAAAAAACTAGGGATTTAAAACACTCCACAATGCAAGTCCTTTTCAGAAAAAAATACAAATTTGACACAAATTTAGCCAAAAATAGGATTTAGCGCCCCCAAAAATTGTTAATGTTTTTGCCCCCCAGGGGGGCCTATCAGAAAAATTCCTTCAGGCGACCCCTATTTTATGCTTAAGTCATTAAAGTCTCAGTCAGTTTTGTTTTCGCTTTCCTGCATAGTTACAAAAATTGGCTTACGCCTTCACGTCAGATGGACGACGATTCTATCAAGGTCTTATCATTTTCTAATAATAATTTTTTTATTTCAATTTCATAGATTGTGAAGCCCATGGAGGGATCTCAAACATTGCAGCATTGGAGTCAGCTAGCTACTCCTTCAATGGGTGGGTTATTGGAAGAAAGACCTGGAGTGAAAGTCAAAGGTGGAAAAGATTTAGAGGCTCTCGGTCTCCACGTATTCACGTTGGATGATGTTGAAGAAGACGATGAAGTTATACACCCTGGAAAGATGTTCCAAAATTGTGGCTCCATTTATACGTTTACCAACAGTACTGTATTGCATCCAGATGACAACACCAGCGTGTCAGCTAGGTAATTTTTTTTTTGAGCGGGATAAAAACGTTTAAGTTTTGGTTGCGTTTAACTTAGATTGGTTCATGGAATTAAGAATGGCACTCAATTGTAGACAGACATGACGAAATTGATGTGAGGTTTTTGATTGTGACAAATATGGCATGCTCAAAGTGGATATCAAACGTGAATTCAAATTTTAGACTCTACTTTCAGTAGTAAGACCAATTTTGGACTTTTTGGATTTTCACCTCACTGCTTGTATTTGAATTTTGGCATAAAAAAACAGGTGTATCGGGAAAATGCCGGAAATCACGTAACAAAAAAGTTAGGTGAGAAAAAAAAATTGTTTTTGCATTTTTCCCAGCATTTTCCCGTTACTCCTGTTTCTTGTATGTCAAGTGTTGCTAGTACCTTTTCTATCTCATTTCTTTGAATTTTGATAATAGTCAAAAAGTGTGGACTTCTTTAGAGTTGAAGGGCGCAAGCTTTTGAAAATTTGATGCGTCAATTATGTCATTCACGGAAGAATTCCGTTGAAAAATATTGCAAGCGATGAATGGTGAAACACAATTGTCTGCAGAAAAACATCACATCTTCCAAGGTCAATAAGGTCTCGCAATCTAGTGTCTTATTTTAAAGCTATTATAGGAAAGAGTAGAGACCAAATTGAAGATGCTCGTAATAATACGCTGATTTCTCTTCAGATAATTCTTGTTTTTACGATGGTCAACCCTACAATTTTTATAACATCTTTCGGCAAAGCTTGTCAATTACGTTTTCAATTTCTTGTTCTAATCCATCTGCAGCCTGCAGTGCAATCTTTTTTGATCAATATTGGTGTCATGATTTAAAAAAACAAAAAAAAATTAATTCCAGTAATAAGTCTTTTAAAAGTAAGGTAGAATATCTAACTTGTCATTTTTATTTCCATTTTTTTTTTTTTTTTCAAACAAATAATTTGTCATTAAGAAAATTATGAATCAACTTTAATCAGTTCTCGCGATGATAAAATTCTGTCGGAGACCTGATGATTTTGTATGTTTAACCTGTGTCCTCATTTTCTGCAGCTGTATAGTACAGGCAGTTGCATTATTCCTGTGTTGACAATTTAACACAACCCGCATTACTCATAAAAAGAGTACGCTTTTCTTTCTTTTGATTTGTTTGCTCAAAACCGAAAAAGTCTTGGGTTATATGTATTGCGGGTTTCGTTAAATCATTGACACAGGACTCATGAAACTGCTTGAACCTTTATTCTAGAAGCAAAAAACATCACCACACTTTTTCATATCTAGTTGCCTGTATATCTGAAAGATGAAAGGGGGAAAATGGGAAATTTTAAGGTCTTCAAATATTGTCGAAACAGTCTTTGTAATCATTAATGTGTAAATCCATTAAATGTTTCAGTATTCAAGGAAGCAGAATGTCTACCGCATCAAACAGTAGGGTGAGCAGTGTGGCACCCACTCCATCGTCACGCTCAAGACGAAATTCCTGCTCCACGTTCTCCACAGGCCTTGGTCTTGCCAAACTTCTCAACGAAAGAGGAATCAAGGCTGCCACACCTTCTACGCTTGTAACTCCTCATTTTTCACCGACCATAACTCCGTGCAATAGTCCGACTCGATCGCGCTCCCCTTCACCAACTTTTAGTCCTTTCACTTTACCGAGTAAGTATCATCTTCTGAAGACTATCATTTTTTTTTTTTTTTTTTTTTTTTTTTACAACGCTTTATTAAAAAAACCATGTTTTCTTTGTATACAAATATTTACAAAAAACTGGTCAGCCCTCAAAGCTGGGCTATCGACCTATAGTGCCGTTATGTTTTTGAACTGAGCAAAAGTGTCGTAACTATAGATCATAAGCTCTCTGGTCAGTACTATCCAGTTCTGTGGTGTTTTAATTTTAAATAACATTCTGGAAGGGCCAAAAATTACCGGTTGACCTAGCATATCTGAAATGAGCTCTAATGTTTGGATGTGTAGCTTGAAGTTGCAAGTCTGTGTGGGTTAAATGAAGCAAAAGCAACCATCATGAATAAAAACAAGGAAAATTTTTGCCAGAAAACTTGATATCTATTGTTTTCTTCAAAATTTAGTCAAATAGTAATTATTAATCAAATAAAACTTCCTGCTTTTGATGACACTTGGATTTAAAATTTCCATTCAATTATTTAAAAAAAAAAAAATTAAAATAAAAATTAAAAGAGAAGCTAATTAACTCCTCAAACAGTATTATTTTTTATTACAATTTTGAAGTTCAGAGTAAAATAATATTCAGGGGGCGCTAATAATACCCAATTGCTCTTGTCATTTGTGGATTGCCCCCGAAGTAAAGCAAATATCTAGAGGTTTTCGAGTACCCAAAAAATACTCAATTTGAGTTTTCAGATACTCGAAAGTAGGGGTGTTCGAATATTGAAATTTTGGTTCGAGTCGAGTTTTGCCTGTTTTTTCAAGTTTCGAGTTCGAGTAATTTGAACACCTCTACTCGAAAGCTTGACTGGAACAAAACAAAAATTCAAGTAATTTTCCAGTTTTTTTTTTAAAAAAAAAAAAAAAAAACAATCTGTGTCTTTGAAAATCATAATTGCACGTTAAAAATTGGAGTTCATGAAATTCGTTCTATCCACCCTGAATTTGTGCTTCTCTTACCGCTCATTTCGCAAGGATTCGACAGTCTGTGAAACTTCACAACGCAAAATCCACAACTCTGTCCCAAAATTAAGGGTAGAGGACATAGCTCGAAAAATTTCCAAATTCAGGGTAGAGGACATAGCTCAAAGAATTTCAAAGAATTTGAGAAATTCAAAGCAAAGAAAAAGATAGATGGAAGCAAAGCTTTAAAAATCTTGACGTCAACTACTTAATTTTCTCCGACCAACGCAGCATCAAACTTAGACCAAAAGTAAGATAAAAGCCCTTGATCTAAAGATTGAAATTTTTTCTTCCCTTTTCCTCTGTTGCTTTTTGAATAATGAATGATAGTATAACGAGCAGTATTGGTATTTTTAGCTCTTTTTGGGCTTTCACTTTTAGTGAACTAATTCTGCTGTTTTACAAAATTGCGATTTTTTGAACTCAGAAAAATAGGCAAAACTCGACTGTTTTTTATGCACTGCATGACTAAAATTTGAAAGAAAAAAAAAATTCTGAAAATGGCTAAGGAAACAGTGCTTAGCTGCAAGAGTAATTTAACTACCCTTCAACACCAGCAGTGGCGTAACTAGAAGGAGGGAGACCAGTAGGATGTAACAACCCCCCCCCCCCCCCCCCCCCCAAAGGTACCTCTCAGAAGCCAAAGCAGTAAACAAGAAAAAGAGTCCTTAGCCCTTAATTGAATAAAATTTTTGAAAAAAAAAACAAAAAACAACAACACTCTCACTCACATTATCACTCTCAAGTCCTCCCTACTATGCCCCCCAAAAACTACCCTTGGGAAGAAAAAAATTCAACTCTGTCCCCCCCCCCCTTCAGAACAAAACTCTAGTTATACCTTGGACCCCACCATTCAATTTTTGAGCCCCTTATATTCATGAGAATCCCTCTGATTGTTTTTTTTTTAGGTTACTTGATGTCTAGTGGTGCTAAATTATTGAGACGTACTCTGACCGGAACGTCATCTCACAGGTCTCGTAGTAGTAGTCGACATCGTGACTCAAGCCTTGATAAAAAAGTAAGTCAGATGTGTTTTTTACGTAACGAAACTTCAAATTTTACTGTTTTTACTGTCTTTGATTTCGTAAATTATGGGAGTCATTAAAGTCTCCATGTTTACTTGATTCAATGGCTCCTGCTAATATTGGCTTGAGTTCTTTTGTAATCTGTTAGACAGCAGTTGGAATCCGTTTTTACCTTCGGTAGAAACCAAATGCCTCCCTCTTCAATTTGCATATTCTTTGAATTCTCTGTCTTTTCGATTGTTACCAGGTACTCATTGACTGTAAATTAAGTCTAATAGACAATTTTTTTATTTCAGGACTGTAGTTTAATTAAGTTCTATGTTTCCTTTTCTAATCTAATACATGAAGCCTTCAGAGTTGATTGAACCACATGGAAAAATTTAGCTTAGGTACATACTTTTGGGACTGTATTGCAGACTCAACATACTTATATGGCTAAATGCATGTTTTTTATGTTCCATCATGCTGCACACCTTGCACCTCTGAAACTCGAATTTTAGCCGTACAAATTTATTTGGTAAATTCAAAATTGTACCCCAAATAAATTTTCTCAAGATATTGTGCACAAAAAAAAAACCCGAGGAGCAAAAATGATTTTTTTTTTCCCCTGTTATTACATAGTTGTCAATAAGACTATGTGCAAAAATTCTCTTAAAAAAGACAGCTTAATGGGGCCAGACGTAAACTTCTCTCTGTACAAAAATTCAGATATCCCACTCTGAGGGTGCAATTTCGAGACTTTACTTCAGATTTACTTGACTCGACTTGGCTTGATACCTCAGTCGAGTCAAATGGAGTGAGAAAAATTGCAATTCAGAGACACTTTCAATCGAAATCGGCATTTCTTGAGAAATCATGAGTTTTGTTCAAGGTAGCTAACGACCTACCTTAAAATTATGTTCTTGAGGTATATCTTGAGTGGAAAACTGTGTGTTTTCAAAGCGTGTCTAAATTGCCACTTTGTGCCTATTCTACCTTGAAATTCCCTTGAAACTTCCTTGAGAAATCTTGAGACGTTTTGGTCCAAGTTGTGTCTCTGAATTGCAAATTGAAAATTGAATCTGGAGAACTTATCAAGTTTAGTTTAGTTTAGTTTCTTTATTAGTACATTTGGATTTCGTGTAAATGGTCATGGTACAAGTCTAATGTAAATAAATTAAGAAAACGGACTCACTTGCGCGAATAAATTATTATAATTATTATAATAATTTATTCGCGCAAGTGAGTCCGTTTTCTTAATTTATTTGATTTAGTACTTGTGCGTTCTCCTTTTTATTATTTTAAAGTCAAATGTAAACCGTATTTAGCATAGGCACAATATAAAATCTAAATAGTAAACAATAACAATGAAGAAATGTTGGTAAAAATAATCGATTAAAAATCAATTAAAATAAAAATGGGAGATGGGTTAGCTTGCTTCTCTACTCAAGGGCTCAATGAGTTCATCAACATGAAAAAAGGCCCTAGAATTTAAAAAATATTTGAGATCTTGTAGGAAGTTCTTCAGAAGAAGCTTAGGAAGTTCGAGTCAAGTCAAAGTAGATATCAAGTTTAGTCTCTAAATTGCACCCCAATTATTCTGATTGATTCCTAATTTGTTTTCTTTTTATTTTCTTCTTTCAGCCTTCAACAGAAATCAAACTTGTTGAAACCATTGAGCGTATCGGCGTTAATACCTTAATATCTGCTAAAGGATCGGATCAAGATATCTCTGCAATCTGTTTGCAGTTAAATAAACCTCCTGTCATTGATTCATCAAGTTCTTGCCTGGGCATTCCAGGAAAGCCTGGAAGCGGAATCCTAGACTCAAGGTTGAACAGTTTACCAAACAATGCTAGGAGGCGTCCTGCCTCTGGAAAAATGAGACAGGATCTTGGCGTCGTTTTAGGTTCTGTCTCTAGTTTACAAAAGAATGACAGTTCAAATTCATCAGCCTCGTCAACGCCTCAAAGTTCGACTTCACCAGCGCTAGGAACACTGAATAAGGTTTTGTTTGGAAGGAAAGGAGGGTTGCTATAAATTATTTGCTAGCCTGTAGGATAAATTATTAATTCGCCTAGTTTTGAAATTTTTTTTTTCTTTCACCTTTTTTTATATCATTTCCTCTTTTTTTTCCTTTCTTTAAGTTTTAGATCATTCAATTCAATATGTGCTACTCTAGGTATTTAATTTGTGATAATTTTGATGAGATCAAAATATTTTTATGAATTGTTGTTTTTTAATCATGTGCGGGGGAAAAACTGAGTGAAAAACTAAATGGGCGCGCTTATCTAACTGTTTCATTATTATTATTTTTTTCCTACGTATATTTATATCTAGAGTTCTGAGCATAATATTTAATTTTTCCTCCCTGAAAAAGTCTTAAGATTAAACGTTTAAAGTTCCCTCAATTTTCTTTGTGATCATTTTGTTTAGTAATTATCTTGAGGTGTACCCAATCCAGTATATGCATATTATGTGGTTTTAAGCCAATGAATCCTACAGAAACTCGAGTTTTTGAAATAATTATTGTAAGATTTTTGCCATCGATCAAATAATGGTTCATTGATAGGATTGTTTCATTGAGGTGTCCTACACTTCAATTTCAAGTATGTATGTACAAGAAATTTTTTCCTATTTTATCTCTCTGATTCATTTTTTTCCCTTTTTTTTATACTGTTTTCTTTGTCTTTTTTTTGTGAAATTGCCACTATCCTTGCTCTTTTTCTTTGTTTTCTAAGCCTGAATCAAAGCGGTATTGTAGTGGGTCCACTGCAAACTTTTGTCATGAGTGTGCTTATTTAATGGACATGTTGCAGTCAATATTAACAAAGTGTGTTCTCAAAATTGAGGGCTTTGCCAGAAAAAGGGCACATAAAATACATCAGGTGTGTTCTTGCCTTAAAATCAGCATATAAGTGGACTGGAGATTTTTAGTAAAGAACTGACCTGACGTTTCATGTAATCTTATTTAATCCCGTAGACTCCAATATTGGCCCATAAACCATCAGATGCGTACTTTATAAAAAACCTCCCTTCCATTTATTTGCTGATTTAAAGAAAAGAACATACCTGCTCATTAGTGTGCCCCTCTTCCTGCAAAGTCTTCAATTGTCTCAATTTACGTCCAATTTCCAAAAAAAGTTATGAAAAACTATGTTGATATCACTGAATCGTATTAATTGGCCTTGACACACAGAAACTGAAACTGACACACAGTGCCAAGAAACATGTTTTCAATGTTTTGGGGCAGTTTTTCCGCTTGAAAAATTGCCATGAAAAGTAATGCTGTCAGTATCTACTAACAAACCCTTTTAATTAAAATGAAATATTTGTTTATTCTACGAACTAGTTTCATTGAATTTGATAACCTGTTTGCAAAATTTCAGATACTGAAAGCTAGGTGTAAGATCTAGCTAGAGACTGTTACTATTCATTTGAGCAAGCAGCTTTCTTGTTTGTCTGCAATATCGATGTCGGCCATGACGTTGGTCTGACGTGACAGATCAGAATATTATAATCAGAACGGAAACTTCAGTTAATTTTGAAGCTTTATTTTCTGGTCTGCCATCCTGAGAAGTTCCAAACCATCCCCATTATAAGCAATGCAAAGACAGAGACAGAGTTTTGTCCGCCATCTTGACGGACGGAAAAAATGTTTCCATTGGATCTTAAGTTTCTTTTCTGATTTTATTATTCTGTGGTGTTTTCATCCTTAATTCTGGTCCTCGGTTGCCATGGCAAAGTTTGCAATAGACTCATTTGCATCCATCATTGAGCATCTTAGGTTTCAATCCTTGGAATGTATGATTGTTATCTTTATCAGTAGTGATGAAGCATTAGTAGACTGATGAGAAGTTAGTGTTTACTAAGTAGTAATGACTAAGTTTTTTAGGTTTCATGAAGAAGTAGTTGATGGATTCTTTAATCTCATCGGAAAAATTTATTGCAACGGACAAGCATCAGTTTCAAAGCGATAAGTTTAATTCGCCCTCCCTGTTTCGAAGTAGAATCAATGTTGCTGAAGTGATTTGATGAGGATTTGCAACATTTTTTTGTATCTTACTACTCTAGCATACATCAAGGGAAAACTTTAAATTCTAAACCTTTCCTCTACTACTAATTTTATTTACTTGTCGAGTATTTAAAATTATCAAAGCCCATGTCTATACAGTACAGGATATTTTTTTCAACATTCATGCACTCGTTTGATAATTGGGTATTTATCAAATATCTGAAATATCCATCCAATAAATTGAATATTTCATAATTTGTAGTGATATCTGATAATGAACAAAGAGTGTTTTAATTATTTGATGCATGGATTGAAGCAGCTCATGCGAAATCGTCCAATGTCCCAAATATTTTTTGTTGAGAAGACAAATACAAAAAAATTCAAAAAAATTGATAACTAAGGAAAAAAGAAAGAAAACAAAAAAAAAAAAAAACAAAAAAACACAAAAAAAACAAGGGAATTCGACTAGACAAGGGAAACAGGAGAAAAAAGCCGCGGAACAAGTCAGATCAGTCCTGCCGCAGATGCAGTTTCTTGTTAAGAGTGTTGTACGCTCACAAAGTCAAATAGGTATTCAAAAAATGGACTACGGACATTTTTGCAAGAGCCGATTCAATTCTATCATCACTGAAATTGCAATGAATTTTTCCTCTCTTCAATACTTAAAAAGCTTTAGTCCAATCTACACGTATAAAAGACAAGAAAAAAAAACCAATCATTAGTATTTTATTTAGTCTTCAATTCAGTTTGCATTCTGTAAAACTAGGTGCAATATTGTCATCGAAAAAATGGTGATGCTTTTATTCATAATATGGTGCATTATGTCATGTTTTAGACAGGGTTTGCTCCTGTTATACATGATTTGAATTCCTACCTCATTTAGACTCAAGTTGTTTAGGGAATTCAAAACTACAATTTGAAATAGTTGAGGATAAATTAAATTCTTTGAGCATTGCCACCTCCTAGAATCTTTATCTCTTTGAAAGTTAAAAATTTCAATTTTTTTTTTTTTTTTCTCTTCTAAGTCCACTCAATTCAATGGTAATATAGAGGAGTTTTGAAAATTTTCAATTTGCACTCGGTGGAAAACATGTTGAATCAACAAATGCGTGCAGAACTTATGAAGAAATTGATCGGAAAACTATTGCTAGAAAGTGATTTATTCTAAGAGTACTATTATTAAAGTAGGCACCATTGTATTTTCAGAGTATGATTAAAACTGAGCCCAAATCCTAGTTACTATTTGTCCGGATTCTTCTGAAAGTAATCAAGTTACCGATTGATAGACGCAAAATTTGAAAACTAAGGTTATATTTAGTTTTATTTCTTTTCTTTTTTCAAATTTTGATTCTTTTCTCTTTCATGCTAGTGTTCCTTGAATTATCTAAGCTTCCTTTTCTGAATAGTCATTTATTAGAACTTCCTAACGCACCGTAGTTAAGTCCATGCCATAGCTACTCAGAGCTGCCTCCCCGTTTTGAAGATTTTTGTCAACTATTATTCTGTCTCGGACGTGCTGTACTCAGAATTCAGGATAAACTGTAAAGTACTTCCAATTCTTACAAAAGTCAGGTCTGGTCCTATTTTTAAACAAATCGAACGTCGATAGTTGAGAGCTCTAGTTCCTTTTAACGGAGGACTCATTGATCAGGAGTTCGGTGCATTTGCAATTTGATACGGGCCGGGTTTGTTATAAAAAAATAAAGTAAAAAAAAAGCTAAAATGAAATTGCTGTGACTGAAACTTGAGCTACTAAAGTTATAATTTTTTTGTCTCTCTGCAGTGGTTTATAGCAACCTCTTTTCTTCAGACAACCACTTCAAGTGAAAATTCATGTATTTTATGTTTAACGTGTCATTAAAATTGTGAAGGTACTCCAAACACCCAGATTTGGAATACTTCCCAAGTGATGTAATGCAATTGTTAGTGGTATCATGTGCTTTTCTTAAATTTCAATTTCAAGTTTTCTTTTTCTTTTTTCTTTTTTTTTCTTCCTGCAGGTGGCAGAGAGAGCTGATGAATTTTTTAAGGGGCTTAAAATAGTGGATAGTTTGATTTATAGAAAATATTTTTGTTTTACACAAATCGTTTGAAAATCTAGTTGTCAGCTTTTACTTTTTGAAGATGACTGTTTTGAAGAAAGTGGCCTTCAGTGGCTATGCACTCCTAGGGCTGATGTCTGAAGAAATTGACTGATTTTTTGAACATCTTGATCGATGTGGTTTCCATTGCTTCTGTGATCAGCTATTTTAACTCTTTCAAGGAATGCTAACAATTTCTAAGACTTTTCTTTAAGGTAGCCTTGGAGACAAAAGCCCCAAATGCTTAAATCAGGCGAGCATAGCAGCCACTCAACGTCACTTTTGAGAGAGACCAGATGATCTAGAAACATTTGCTTCATTGCCCCTGAAATTTGTTGGTTCTCTCTGCGCCTTCCTTCTTTAATAATTTTTAGGTTGTTTTCTCAATTTTTTTGTTTGTCCTTAATATTTTCAATTTCCTTCTCTCTATTATTAATCATCTGATCATTTTCGAACGAATATTTATTATTTGATTTATTTTGGTAATTTATTGTCTCTGAAATTTGCATCACATTTTGTTGCGCTCTGAACTTGTGAGAGTTTTTTTTAGCTGTAGTTTCGATAAGACTGTTTAGTTTAGTTTATTTGGCTTTAGTCTGCTGATTAAGTTTTTGAATCAAAGGCTAGCCAGCGTAAAGCTCAGTAAATTGATAAGGGCGGGGTTGTAAATTTTGTCTGAAATTATTTTTAAATTAAAAATAATTTTATGTGTTGATGTTCAATAAACGAGTATTGAATTTAGGTTTTCAGGGTCGAAAATATAATTGTAAAATGAACCGAGATTACTCAATGGACCGTTTTAGTAAATTGATCTGTCGATATGAAAATACATCAGTTCCAAACAAAAGCTAGTTCAATGTTATATTTAGAATAGCATTTTTAACTTGGGTATTTTTGCATGAAAACAGAAATACTAGTGCTACCTTTTTTATTTAATGAATTTTACTCTCTTGGAAATGCATTTTGAACCCGATTTGAGTTTAGGAAACACTGAAAGCAGTAAGCTGTTGTTTACTGATGCATTTTTAGGTTATAATCATACCTGCTGTCCACCTTGCTAATTAAAGAATCATGTCTTGGTATGTAACTATCAAGTTATTTTAAAGAGTTATAATCAGTAAAAAATAAAATTGCGTTATTTATTCTACCAATATAACATCGAATTTCAAGAGAAAGTACTTGAACACA
This sequence comes from Trialeurodes vaporariorum, assembly GCA_011764245.1. Lineage (NCBI taxonomy): Eukaryota > Metazoa > Arthropoda > Insecta > Hemiptera > Aleyrodidae > Trialeurodes > Trialeurodes vaporariorum. Next base: position 29,585,653 of record VMOF01000369.1, on the reverse strand, counting down.
CAATTAAAGCAATTTGAACCAAGTTTGTTTGCAATCAATAGCTTTGTCAATTTACTAAAACTATCTATTGTTGGGAGTAATGTCATAGTTTTATTGATACGCATTGGGGCCATATTTTGATAGGAATTGAATACAGAGTTGTTCCATCATAGATGTAGTATCCATGTCTCTCAACTAACATTTTTTATTTCCTCACTCCCTGTTGTTGACTAAACCTGACAACTGTGGTCTTCTCAGAAACCCAGATTTTAAATGTATCATAGTATTTCATCCTTTTTTATGCTAGAAGTGCATAAGTTTTGAGTTTCAGGCTGAAAGACGTCATGAAGTTGTGGATATTACATTTTGCATGGAAAAACTCTGTTTCATTCTGATTGTAGTGTTAATTAAGGTGACTATTCTATTGAAAAAATGGATTTTACTTCAACTAGTAAATCCTTAAGTTTTGAGGGTTTTGTCCCCATGAACTAAGAAGAATAGATTGTTAACGTTTGTTACTTAACCATCCGGAACAAGCTGCCAGTTTTTTAAGGAAATAGGCAAATTAAAATATAACAGTGTTTAGTGAAAAGTAATTGTTGCATCTCAAATGATCTTTTCACCTATCATCAATTTTCTACTGCTTGGATTGAACTGTCAATGAGCCTGTGTGATGTCCAGTTTTCTGCATCGAATTCCGATGTTCAAAAAAAAACAGAAATTTTATCGATGCATCGAAACAAATTTTAACAAGTAAAAAATGAGAAATCACTAGAAATTATGATACTTTTTTATGCTTTTGAGATGGTTTAAGAGGAAAAAATTACTTAGGTTTGTTTTTAGTCGAAATATTGATAAATAATGAGTTTTCGACGCAACGATTGACATCAATGTTAGTATCAATTTCATTCAATGGCAGAAATACCTCAAAATTTTGATCGATGCTTTGAATATCGCACAGGCTCAACTGTCAACCCATTATTTCTTCCTAAAGTTTGTTGCATAGCTATTTTGTATCAATGTGTGCTTTGTCAACAGTTAACTCACTGAGTTTAATTTGTCAGTGGTTTAAGTGTGACTGGTTTGTGAAGAAGATTTCGCGTAGTTTATCGTTTGTTTTTTTTTTTTTTTTTTTTTTCAGGAAACTACTCTCCAAAAGCAAAAGCAAAAAAATCCCGGTTACTTAAAATATCATTATTCTATGTGTTTTACAAATCATTCAGAATCCTTCATTAAACCACCAAAGAGGTAACTCAAAAATACTGGTATTAAAATATAAGTAATTTAGATGAAACATGAAAGCCTGTATTCTTTGGCTGTTTGGCAAAAACGTGTCCTGCGCAAGTGCTCACAACAGCTGTTAGATTTTATCAGTTCTTTTTACGTTTTAATTTTCCTGCTTAGTATTTGAGCCATAAATAATCATGTTTACTTTTGTGTCTATTACAGCCTTTTTTCCTATTACACTTTAAGTGAACCTGTCCTCTTTTCAGAGCTGGGGCGCAACTCTTTTAGTGTGAGTATTACTTAAAACTTTGTCCTATATGAGGATGGAAACACCCAAGAATTTCTTCCTCTATATATAACCAGATTGCCGTGTGAAGCCTGTCAATGATGCAGTTGTTAAACTTCCTTTTGAAAAGAGTTTTGAAGACTAAATTCTTCCAATGTCTTTAAAATTTAAAACTCTGTCAAAAGATAGGAAGGATCTAATCTTTATTAGCTTAATGTAAGAAGAAATTGATGTTTATTATGGCAATAGCCTTTGTTTACACCCAATGGGTGAACAGATAGATAAATAAATAAATAAATAAATCAACAGTTCCTCTGTCTACTATCAATGAATTTCTTTTTAAAATTCAGGTCTTCTGTAGGAAATTTCCTAAAACTTGTGCATTCTTCTTTAGTTCCCATTATTTTTAAGAAATTCAACATTTCCCCTTGCCATTATTGATTGACTAGCTGTAAACCTGAAGCACACTTTTCCTACATTTCATTCCTGTTGTTTGCTCTGAAATATAGGTTTAGTGCGCCTTGATGTGCATGGTTGGATTGTACAAGAAAATGCAAAAGTTGTGAATGTCAAGAATGCACATAGAGTGCTAAAAGTTGCTTTGATTTCATAAGGAGTCACCACTAATCTTGAATTATTGACTGCCAAAACTTTAGCGTTTATTAGTACTACATACTTCTGAAATGATGTTCTTATAGAAACAGAATGTTTTTTAAGAAAAATGTATCTTAACTAGCAACACCATTTATAGCCGTTGAATGCAGGATCGTTGAACCCCTAATTTTGTTAAGAAGATTGCCTTTTAATCAACAGAAATTTCAATAATGGATTTTTCTCACATCCGTATAGATTGCCTAATCAGAGTTGCGCCTCATCTCAAGAAACAGGACAGATTGTCGGACTTACTATTTCATCATCTTCATGTACATTAAAAATCGAATGTCAACTTATTTCCTGAGTTTATTTTTCTAGATACTTAAGTTCAACCAAATTTAATTTATTTATGAAAAATGTCACCATTTAGTCTAATTTTCTACTGGGGAGTCTCCAAGAATTCGCATGTGGATAATGGCAGAGGAAGGGTCCTTTAAATTTGAGGTTGGTTTTTTCTCAGCATTTAGACTGTGGTAAAATTAAGATTTATCAGAAAGACTCTACCTGAAGACCAATCATTTACTCTCCTAACATGGAAAAAAAGGTCTTGTCAAATTAACCATACGCACAGGAGATTTTTGAGCCTGCTAGAAAGTATGGTAAACTTCACCCGAGTATGGTAAATGCTATGTAGCATCCGGTGAAATTAGGTAGCTGGAGTGTTTTCTTCTACTTAATATTCCATTCAGTTTAACATATTCTGGTAAAGTTTACCATATTTTGGCATATTTTACTGTATTCCAGCAAAGTCTTCCATACTTTCTTGCAAACGCCAAAATCTTGTACGCCTATTATTTATTAACTGTTCTTTTTATCCATGATCTTTGTTGAAAGCACTTGTTCTAATGGTTAATGATGCAGTTTGCCTTTCTTACAGGAAATCAAAGTTTGGTCTCTTGACAGTTTAATGATAATATACTGCTCTTTTTTACTGTCAGTGTTTTTACAACGAGGCATATCTTTTCAAAATTTTGTATTTTTTGTTTACAATTACCTAGAGAAAAAGCAAAAGTCTAAATTTTCTTTATTTTATTCCCGCAACTTTGCGTGCAATCTAGAAAGTTTTACACACAAATTTCAGGAAGATTGGCCGATTGCTTTGCTACTAAGGAAAGAAACTGCAGAGGGAAACGTTTAATTGAGTTATGCCTCTTTGTAAAAGCAACAACGATATGTACCTTAGATTGTAACATAACAGAATCAAAGGAATCAAGTTATTTATTGAATGATTTTTGGAAAAAATGATTGGTCCTCTGAACCTTTACTTGTCCCTCTTCCGGCAATATCCTCAGTCGAAGTTGTAAAATAAATTTTTCTCGAAAGTGCTGAATTGCCATAAATTATGGATAATGTTGTAAATGTATCTTGTTTCATAGTACATAATCTTAAAATGAGTTTGTATAGTTGTATCTTTGCATTGTATGTATATAGGATGTTAAAGCTGTAAAATTCTGATAGGAATTTTCCTTTTTATTCACAAAATTTGACGATGATAATGTATATTTAGTTTTTTATTAGCTTTTTTTTGTTCCCCTCTAGGTTTTTTTCAATTTTGTTGTTTCCCTTTTTTTCCCCTTCTCTCTTCTTCCATTTCATCCTGAAAGTTAGTACTCTCTTTGTTTTATGACATTCCTCAAAATTGTGTTTTGTTTTTATTGAAGCTGTCTCTGAATGAGTCTGTAAAACATTAAGTATACTCTTCCTTAGAAATTAATTCGAGAAGCAATTCTTGTTTTATAAACCAAATTTTTTCACCAGATTATGGACTCACTACGCTTGTATTCGCAAGGGTAATTCCACGGTAATGGAACTTTTTGCTGACGCATCGTAAAAATATCAAAAGCAACGAAACTAATCTTTGTAGCAAGGTCTACAGAACGGACTGTAAATTTAATGAACCGTTGACATTTTATAGCTTCTTAAATCTCAAAACAGGCAAAATGATCTGGCAAAATGGCCAGTCATTCCATTATAGCAGAATGACAATTGACTTCTCAAAAGCAGTGTGATTTCAATATATCATTAAATTTACGGTTTCCTTTCATTGAACCTGCTTTAAGAAACACTCCTAACAAAAATATTCATTGGTTTGGTAGCTTTAAATGTTTTCACGATGCAATTTCTATGACAATCATTGGTGTCAGCATGAAGTTTTGTTACCGTGGAATTATTTTTACCCTCAACCTGGTTACTAAGTTGGTAGCAATGCCATTAAACAAAATTCGCTTCATGTTTATATCGAATTTTCACAGTAAAGAGCAAACATGATACTTTTGAACCTGTATTCCAGTCACTGTTTCAATTTAACATCCTAAAGTTTTCCGTCTGACTATATATTTGCAATTATCCTTTGGGTTCCTGAAAAACTCCAGATATTGATACTATTTCGAATCACTGTGTAAAATTTGTTTCCTCTTATTCATGTAACATTCCGCAAAATTAACCAACTTTTTCACATTCAGCTGTTTAAATAACATTGAAAAAAATCTATGTCTTGAAATTTTTTGAGATTAAATTGATGCACCCCTGGGCTAGAAGTAGGTAATCTCAAAGAACAGAAAAAGCCCAAGTTTAGAAAAAAGAATACTTTGACTCAAGATGGGTTTTATAGTACATGGCTGATAGGCGATATTTTGTAGACATCACCTCTTTGAATGAAACCCCTTAACTTTGTTTGATCTTGAAGTTGTTTTGTCCCAACTGCGAAGTACCTGGGTATCTTCCGGTAATCTCCCCTTCCCTGCTTTTTCCAAATCCTCTACGCTGAAAAGTAGGAGCGTACATCTTATTAAAAACGTAAAATTTAGAGATGCTGTATTTTGATACAGCTTAGCAATAGTTCTTGAAATGTTAGCTAGGTAGTCTTTTTTGTAATATCAGAAATTGCAGTGGACTCGCAACGTTTTAGGATGAAGAAGAAGAAGGAACACATTCGATCGGGTTCTAGAGAGAATTCACCTCTTTCCATTATTCTTGCTACAATGTCATAATTTGTGCTTTTAAAGGTTAATTTCTAGTCTCATCTGAAGTGTCTGTTATTTTCATTAGGTGCTTATTACTTGTTTTTATTGTTACTGTAACAAAAATTGTACCATTCATTACTTATATTATTTATTTTGTTTTACTATTATCAGAAATTTTCCTCTGAATAAAATTCCTGATGAAAGATTACCAGAAATTTTTTATTTTTTCATTTAATAATTTGATTTATCTACTTTCCTTTTTGTATTCTCAGTCCAGTCACTAGCTGTCGCTGAGAGAGCTCTCATTGTCAGTCATGACGTACACCGTACTCTCTGGTTTTAAATACTCAAAGCAAATTAATGAAAGAAAGGGCTTTCATGACTTTCGAGGGAAATCATGCTTTTTGCGCAAAATAACAATAACAATTTGCTAAAGTCTCTGCAAACTTGTAGTAATTAAAGAATATTAGTATACATTGCTGTGAAGTTGACGATTTGGCAAAATTTGTTGTGGTAGTTCGTAAAAATCACTTTTGCTCTTTTGAAGATGCGTCTTAAAAGTATAAATTTTATTGGATAAAAAAGCTCTTTCTTTGGAAACTCGCCTTATAATCAAAAAAGATCCAAACATTGCTGCGAAAATAGTAGTTAGTGATGTTAATCATGAAAAATGCAAAAATCTGTGTTGAAAAATAACATGGGAATTGGCCTAAAACAACTTTGAAATCAGTAAAGAATAACATTGACACTTTCCTATCTCTATTAAGGTGCTCATGGAGCATTATTCTTTAAAATATGAAGAATGTGATAGGGGAGGGTAAATTACCTGCAATTTTATGTTCCTCGTGATCTTTTTTTGAAGGACGGAGCTTTAGTAATCTGTCTTTCTAGGACTCTTTGTTTTTTTAAATTTTTGTAAACTCATATTTATTTGGCTCCTTGGTTTCACGATTGTGGAAAATTGTACAAGCACCCGGAAATTCAACGTCGCAAATACCCGGTAATATCCGTTTTCAAGCTTTCTTTCGATCGGTTTCTCACAAACAAACTTTTCACTGAATCTGTTGAATTTACTTCCATCAAAAGCAAAATGAAATAAAATCCTTTTTTGTAATGTTTTTAAAAAATGGACAAGGTGGTGGAGATGAGCATTACCAGGGCGTCTACTGACTGGAAAACCCTGAAAATATCAAGAATTTTGGCTCCAACAGAAAAAATTAGGTGTCAAATGACAGGGAACTCACTCTTGGGTCAGGAATTTTTTTTTCTTTTTTTGTCTTGGGGCTGGAACCGCAAAGGAAAATCATAGGTTAAACTTTTTCTATGTTTTTTCAAGCTATTGAAATTAATGGCATTTTCAGTACGTTCAGTTCGAAACCTGATTGAAAAGTGAGTCGATCTTTAGAAACTCAGTGTTGGAAATCAGGAAATTCATGGAACAAGATCAGGAAATATTAGATAAAAATCAGGAAGTTTCGAAATTCAATTCTTGTAAACACTCTAATTAGATACATAACTGTTTGCTCTCTCACCCTTTTTGCGTGTCAATATTTTTAATGCAAATATTCTTGGTCTTTTTTGACTGAATTGCTGTATGATGATTTTGAACAGCGTTGTAAAAGTTTGTTTTTTTTGTTGTCATTTTTAGAATGATTTTGAGTCAATGGAGCGGACAAGCAACGTACTCAATCGGCTTTCGAAGAAGAACAGTGAATCGAACGATGTTCAATTTGCGTGGTCCTCAACGGAACACCCAGAATGGTTCCAACTGTCAGGTCATCCGGATTGCTTTGCTCCAGCTGGCCCCAGTACCATTTGGAAAAAATGCAGCGATTCATCAGAGCGAGAAGTCTATGAAGCCTTGTCTAAAGAGCCTATCCTACAGGGTGTTATACCGCGATATTTGCGGACTGTAGATCATGATGAACAAACTTTCATCGAATTACAAGATCTGCTACATGGATTTGAGGATCCTAATGTTATGGACATTAAAATGGGTGTCAGAACCTTTTTGGAATCGGAGGTTCAGAATACCGCAGCTAGACAAGATCTGTATAGAAAAGTAAGTGTATGAATTGCAGGATGCTAACAGCATTGAACAGTATTTAAAAACTGGGGTTGACAATAATTATTATCAAATGTTTATTTTCAGGACTCTACATTTTTTAAATGAGGAATAGCCAGGAAGGCTGTCCTAAATGTTATTGTTTCGAAAGAGGTTAATGAATAAATGCAGATTTGCGTCATTGTGTGGAGAATGCATATTTTGAATTCTTACTGTCACAGCTATGTGGGCATAACTAGTTTGTTTACCCTCCGGCAAGAATTGGTGATGAAAACACATGCAATGCACCTCCGCCTGACTAAAAGATGTACTTACATCCTCCAACTCTTTAATTGGGTTCTTCTTAACTGCCTTAACTAACAACTAAATTTTTTACAATTAATTATTTCTACACAAAACTCCTCAGCTGACCTGTCATTTTGCTTTTCTTGGTTCCTACGTTTTCTAAGCCTTGGTTCAAATGTCATTTTAATGGTTTAGAAAGCTGTTCAATACAGCAACATTGCTATATGAACAGCTCCGGATTTCTTGTTTACCTTTTGATCAGACTTGTTTTAAAATTAAAACAAGATACCTACCTAATTTTAGTGGTAAATGGCCAAATAATTTGAAATTTTATAGGAAATTTTCACAGAGAAGTCTCCTTCATTATTTCCAAAAAATAATATCAATTAAATATTTTTCAAATTTTTAAATGCTTGAAATTGGTTTTGAAGTCTCCTTGTCAATATTTTTGTTGAGATTTAAGTTGAAGAAAGTAGGTAGTGAGGGAAAATTAGCTCCAAAGTCAACCTTAAACTCACTCAAGTGCGTAAGTTCAAATTTTCATTTCAATTTTTTAACGAAAGTTGGGGGTTACTTTTACATGTTATCTAGTCGTAGAACTAAACTGTGGCTATTGAATTTTTTCCTTTACTTTTGCTACATTACCTCATGTCATTGAGTATTCTAGTCTGTAATTATTAACCCTTCGACCTGTAATCCAGAATATCAGGCAGAGCAACATGGTCACCAGCCCCAATCCTGAATATTTTTGGGATGACAAAAAAAGAAAAAATGAATTAAAAATAAATAAAGAAATAAAAAAGAAAATGAGTTGGAAAATGAACGTAAATGAACAAGAAATTAAATGTATAATAAAATATTTATTGAATTTTATGATAGGGCTCAAAGGGTTAAACAGGCCACGGCTTGAGACATCAAAGCAGTGGCGGCTTGTGAAATTTGGCAACAGTATCCTTCTCCCTTTTAACCAATGTAAAACAATCGATTCTTTTACCCAAGTTTAAGTGGAAAAATTGCATGGTTGCCAAATTGCACGAGCCGCCACTGCTTCGAAGAATAATCTTTCAGTTATCTATCTCTGAAAATCAACGAATAACCAAGATAATGCTCGAGTTCTATTTTATTATTTTAATATAATTATTTTTATAGATGATAGCAATCGATCCAAGTGCTCCCACAGAAGAAGAAAACAAACTGCAAGCAGTAACGAAGCTGAGGTACATGCAGTTCAGAGAAGAGCAAAGTTCCACCTGTAGCCAAGGATTCCGTATTGAAGCAATCAAGGTCTGTTTTTCAATCTACTACTCTGGCACTGTAATGTACTATAGGACGACATCAAACAAACCTACACTTTATAAAATAAATTAAAAAACTAAATAATCTATCATGAATTCACAAACCAACCTCTTGATATTTCTTAATTTTACTTTCAGCTTGCTAAAATTCACGAGTAAAGTGCCCAATGAAGGTCCAAAACCAAGCCCAGCAGGCTGATTAGCGGGAATTGATTAATTCCATTGGGTTTACACTTAAGTGGTCGGCCAATTTCTTTGGTCGATTTTTTTTTTGAGGCATGCTTCGCCCTAGCGGATTTTTTCCGGCGGAAGTCCGTCCGTTGGGATTAATGTATTCCCGCTATCTAGTCTCGTATTGTCCAAAAGAGCAGAATCAGCCTGCAGATTAGTTAAGGTGTAGAATCATATCCTTATGATTGTATCTTTGCATTTAATTCCATGAACAAATTTGCATAGGTACAATAGTTTGTTACACTTTGTGCTATAGTTGGATCAAACTTTTTTAGTGCTGCAAAAATTTCTGCACACAATTAGAGGTGTAGCATGTGCTAAATGATGGATAAAGCACTCTTGCACTCGTTTGATCTGTCTGAAAAATATTCAAAACCCAATAGAAATCTTGAATTGTTGTATCTCAGAGAGACATAGATGGAGAGTGAGTTGCATTTTCATGGGAATTCCGTTACTTTACATTTTTGAACACGGTCATAAATGCTCACGCAAGGCACCTGGATGTTTTGTGTAAGTATTTGACATCACCATTCCAAGCGCAACGCCCAAAATTTTCAGGTGACGTGATTGAGATTCGGGTTGTTGATCCTGGGAAGTGGTGGTGTCAGATATTTATTGGGATCATCTGAGTACCACGCTTGAACATTTTTCTCTGTGAAAGGTATAAAGTTTCAGTAAAAGTGTCAGTTATGTTTTCTCTGTAGTTTATCTAGGTGGGAAAATTTCATCGCTTGCTGGTGAAAACTGGTGGGTTGGAATATTCTACACTTTTCCTTATTTTTAGCAAAAATCTGTCATTCATTTTGACTTTCGTGTTTTCGCAGTTAAGCGGAGAGCCTCCGCGGACAAATTTGAAACTAGTGAAAAGTACCGAAGAAGTACAAGCTACATTTAAACTTGTTTTAAAAGATAAGGAAGAAATTAGATCTCGACTCGTAGCAATTCTCAGGAAAATTAGAAACAAATTGGAGCAATCGCAGTATTTTAAAAACCACGAAGTGAGTACCTTTTTGTTTGTAAAAACTCTCTTGTAGCTGTTGCTAGTTTGGGGGCATCTTTATTTGGCTATTTGTTGGAGAAGGTGATTGTTATGCAGTGTTGCCATTTTTTGGATAAATATCTGATTTTTCCCATTTGACTTAAGGCAAAAGTTAATAATTTATGGGAAAATTTGGCAATATTGCTCTTACAGTGAATCTATGGCTAGCCAAGAGTTGTCTTTTTTTTATGTCCAAAATCGCTGGCCTTGGGCCGCTGCGGCCTCAGGTTGCAGGTTTTTTATTCTGTTAATAATTGCGAAAGAGTGGAGCTTCTCGAGCTAGAACCCTGCAAGATTTCCTCTTTCCCAGGCTGGTAGCAGTGCTACGAGCAATAGTGGACCAGAGCTCACGAAGTATCGTGGATAGAGAGGATGAGAGATGCGCAGTGCGCAATCGGCCCTCTGATTTCTGAAATGAGTTCCACTGGTCGCCTACAACCACATGACTTTGTAGGCGGAGTCCTCAGTACATTGGTAGTTCGCGTTCTCCAAATCGTTATGGAGATAAAAAAAGACGGCTAATGTGTGAGTCTGAATAAGAGCTGACTGCGCAGTTCAGTTCTTCAGAAACGTATCAAAATTAACCATCGTTTAAAACTGGCTGCGAAAAAAAAGAAGGGTATCATTAATGGCAACCTTCTTTCTGTTGGATTTTATTTTGACAAAATTTTCATAATCTGTCATGTTTAGTATGTCTCAATACCCTTACATATGTTGATAATTTTGGAAACAAACAACTAAGAAATTTGGTAACATGCTGAATTCCGCTAACTTGGTTGCAATCTGTTTAATAATCAGGTTTGCCCTTGAAACCAAATTTTGATGACCAGATCATGGGTGTTGTGGCGTTGCAACATAGAATGCTCTTTTAAAAGAGGGTATTTTGGGCCGAAATCGCATCTCCGGATCTATGGATGGGGCAGTTGCAAGGGTCTGAAATGTTGTGTTTTTTTATAAAGAAAATTAAAGTACTTGATGAACTGAGGACAAAGATGCCTTCGGTTTCTAATTAAGTCCCATGGTTTCGAAGATGAGATTTTGGCCCAAAATACATTGTTTTGAATGGAAATTCTGCTTCGTGATGTCACTATGCTCACAATTTTTGACAACTTAATAACAAGTGTGTACTTCCAAAATCGGAACACTTTTGAAAAAAAACCAAAGGCACCATTTTTCTCAGCTCATCAAGTACTATTATTTTCTTTAAAAAAAAACAAAAAAAAACACAACATTTCAGACCCTTGCATCTGCCCCCATTCTAGTTAGAAACCAAAGACATTCTCATTTTCAGTTCACCGGGCACTTTCATTTACGTACTAAAAAATACCAAAATCAGACCCCTACAACTACCGCATATTGAGGAGTATTTCTGTAATAGAGCAGATAAAGAGAGGGTATGCTTGGGCGCAACAATCTTGGTTTCAAAGTGTTTCCTATTATATGAGATTTTCATGAGGATAACTGGGTTTTCGTATTTATCTAACAATTAGAACGTATGATCTAACTGTCAGTTGATTATTAAGAAAACCCAATCAAACAATTCATAATCTCAAACAATAACATTTTGAAATCAGGTACAGTGCGCTCTCTCTATTTTATCTGCCTCATTACGAAAGTACCCCTCAATTTTAAATCTTAAAGTTTGGACAGTAGCAAGGTTAAATCAGGGAATTTAATGGTTCCATTCTTTTTGTTATGATTTCACAGGTTGTTGGTAGCAGTATTTTAATAATCTATGATAGCTCTGGTGTCGGCGCATGGTTAATAGATTTTGCTAAAACAAGGCCGGTACCTGAAAATGTAACTGTTGATCATCGAGCCCCTTGGATTCCTGGTAACCACGAAGAAGGGCTCCTATTTGGATTAGACAACCTAATACGTGTAAGATTTGCTATTGTATGTTTAATCTTTCAGAAATCTCATAGAAACCTTTTGTTTGCCACTCTTGATTGAGGAGCCGCAAGGTAAAACTGGCAAAATTAGAGACAAACAAACCAACCTTATTGAATAACATCTTTTAACATTTTTTTGATGTTAACATTTTTTAACATCTTTTTTTTTGTCTCTCTGTGGCCTAATAGAGTACAGGACGGATGGCCCTCTTGCCTGATGGATGTTGAGGGTGCAAGTGAGTTACTACTTGTTTTGACTAGACGTAAGTCACTTATGCCCTCAACATCTATCAGGCAAGAGGATCGCCCGTCCTGTACTCTATTTGGCCCCTGGTGTGCTAGAATGATTTAAAAAAAAAAAAAAAAATCTTGATAGATTATACAATGGTTTTTTTTTTAAATAAAGGGAAATGACAGCTGAAATTTTGAAGTGTTGGAATAGAGTCAATGTTTTATTGTGTTTACTTGTTTTTTTTGGTTAGGTATTCTGAAAAAGTCCGCTTAGCTGCAGTAGAACAACTAATTACGCCTCATTGGCTTGTAAAAAGTTATCAAAAAGTAAGGGAGCACAGCGCAGGATTTTAAGATGATTCCAGGGTCGATTAGTTTGAACTGTGGACACCGCATTGCGCTGCTGAAAAAGTCAACAGTTTTTGGCTGAAAATTGACAAATTTTCGCTAAAATCACAAATTTGAGGAACGTCAGCATCTGCGAGCATACTTTTGGAAGATACCCTGAAAGTTAAGTTTCAAGCTGAAAGACTCAAAATAAAGCCGGAAATTATGAAGTGCGAAAATTCCCATAGGCCTCAATGAGTGCAATTGAGGCAGATAGACATATTATCACCGGCATACACTTTCACTCACTAAGCTTATGGCGAAATGAATTTCATAATTTACGTACTTAATTCTTAACCAATTTTGCTTGTTTTGGGCTCAAAAAATCCATAAAAAAATTTCGCAGGTGCTTTTGTCATTGGATTTTAGGTTTTTTTTTGGTTTCAATTTAAAATGCCAAAAACACGACTTTTCCCCAAAGAGACTTGTGGCGCCATCCATGGTATTGAAATCTGGAAAAGTTTCGCCTGGAATCACCTAACATAGATATTAAAATAATAAAGTAAAACTGACAAATGGTGCGCTAAAAATAGCATTTATGTATTATACATATTATTATTATTTACATATGTATATGATTTATTTATTATTCCTAATGCACTATGTATTTTACTTAATCTTTATACTATGATCATAAAAAGTGGGCAGAGTCATTGCTTTTACAACATTTTTTGTTGATAGGAAATAATTATTAATAAGTAAAATAAAATACACAAGTCTTTTTCTTGCATTTTTGTTCTTGCTCGTCTGTCAGTGGTTGTTGAATCAAAAAGAATTTTTTCTTGATGTGTTCACAGGTATTAGAAAACCTAAGGCTTGATGGCGCCAATGAAAGTGTCAACTAAATACTGTATTTAATTGATGGAAGCTGCCTCAGTTTCCATTGTTTCAGTCTGGAGATCTCCCTAAATCCACCAAAACTATTACTTTTTACTTTATCTCTCTTTCTCCCCCCCCCCTCCTCTATAGTTTGTTAGAAAATCTGTATAAAGTGTGAATATTTTTTGTATGGTATTTTATAATTTGTTCCCCCCTTAAACTGATTTATTCTCTGAAGTACTTATTCTCATTTAATTTTTAAAACATTTGTAAAAGTTAAGAAAGAAAATTGATTTATAAGAAATTCTGCTACGTTGTTTTTCATTGAACTCTTGTTGGTTTCAATAATGAAATAAACATGATCAGAATGGAAACTGCCATAAAGAGCCCACGAAGTTACTATTCTAAACCAAGGAGGAGCTCTTTAGAGCCTGTGAAGAGCGTGCAAATCTGTAAACTGGACTCGTGATGAGAGAGGCTCCCATGACTCCCATGAGAAATACATGGAGCTGGCATGACTTTTTACATAGAAACAACTTAAAGATTTTACATTTTACCATGATACATTTTATAAGAAAGAAAATAAATTAATTAGAATAGAAACGGGAATAGTTGGGAATAGCAACTGAATCGTTGAATATGTACATTAGTAAAATCATGTTCCATCGTGAGTTTCAATTAACGGGGCAGGCAAAATGAACTCCATGAATTAAGAATATTTAACTGCACGCTCTTTGTTGGAAATGGTTCCCGATAGATTTTGTATGCATTTGGCATCATTCGATTCAGCAGATTGAGCTGAGGAAAAGTTTTCGCGGCACCAACTCAATTGTATGATAAGTTTTCGAGATATTTGCGATTGAAGTTCGGGTTTTTATGGGTATAATAGGACCAAATGTAGAGCATTATCGGCTGCCGAGTTCGAGAGATTTACTCGAGAATACCAAGTACAAGCAGAGCCATTAGTCCTGCGTTGACGATTCGACGCAACCCGCACTACACGTAGCCCGGACCTCGCTCGGTCTTGAGAGAACAAAAGAAAAGAAAGATAAGAGAGCGTTTATTTTACGAGTAGTGTGGGTTGCGTTGAATCGTCGACGCAGGACTTATGGCTCTGCTTGTACCTGTGCTCAGTTCACTCGGCTTGACCCTTCTTTCCTCGAAGAATTTTGTTTGTGTGCGTAAAAGAACTAGGACAGTCCAGCATTCAGCTCCGACAAAAAGAACACACGGTAGGTGGGCGGAGGAAGGGAGGGTCAAGTCCGGAGAACTGAACCGGTACTTGGGATTCTGGAGTGAAACTCTCCGAGTCGGAAGACAATCATTCTCCTTATTCAGCCCCATTGTACCGATAAAATGTGAACTTCAATTGCAAATACCTCGAAAACTTATCAAACGATTGAGTTGGTGCCGTGAGAACTGTTTCTCAGCTTGATCTGCTGATCGAATGATTCCAATTACAGTGAACGTTCGTTGTGAATGTGGAATGTCCTCTAACTGGAATATCTCATCAAGTGGAATTTTTTTCGGGGCAGGACCGAAGTTCCACGCAACAAATTTTCACTGTACATCAAAAATCTATCGGGGAACCATTTCCCATAAGAAGTGTGCAGGGTTCTTCAAGGGAGTTATAACTTTGATTCCTGTGGGTAAAAGGGTTAAGTTTTGAAAAATATTATCTATATATAAATAATATCTAACATTGAGCTCTGCGAGCTGTTCATTTATTTTCTTGTTAAATTAATCATTGAGATTGTCCATGCGTGGCGGCTGCGGGCTGTGGGGTCATGGATTGGTGGAGACTTGTAAAACTTGGATATCCAAGGTACCTAACTATTGTTGAAGTGCCCATTAATTGACTGCTACACATGAGTAGCCTTTAGGACAAAATATGTTTTTGTCCGAAAATTGCTACTTTTTAACCATTTTTTTTCTTTTTTTTTTTCAGATGATTCTTCGGCAAAGCCTAAGTTTCACAAATTTGAATGTAAATTGGAAAAAAAAAAATTCACATCTTCAAGATTCAATTCATTTTGAAACGCTCAAATTAAGTTCAGAGAGAGCAAAAAAAAACACTCCATCTTCCTGAAGATAATTGTTTTTACCTTATTTTTCTTCTTATTGTTAGTTTTAAAAATGATATAGGTACACACTAAAAAGGGAACAGTACGACATGTCCTTGGCCAATCAAAAAAATATTTACGGGAAAATGTGGCCTAGGTGATACCATTTGACAACCAACAGTCCGTTTTTTTGAATAGGCCTTTTTAAAAGTCGAAAATTAGCATACGCATATATACTTGTAATTTCAGCTTTGTAGACATGCAGTACCAGTAGCCCAGGCGGTTAGGGCACCTTGTCAGGAGTCGGAAGGTTCCAAAGGTTCTAAGTTCGATTTCCGGTTGATCGGTATACTTTTTGCTTTCGGATATCTCACAGTTTCTGTGTAGGTGCATTCTTTTCCTTGTAGTATTCTGTACCCATCACGGTAAATTGTATGTTTTTACATGTAAACTTTTACAAAATGCATACCAATAAATAAATGCATAGATAGGTGTACAATCGATGAATTAAAGATCGTCGCGAGATTTTCACGAGTTGAGTTTCGCCTTTAAGGTTCTGGTTCGGCCACTCTTCTTACTATTTACACCTTGCAGGTGAGAGGCCAGTGCGGGTGGGGCGGGGAAGCCGTTGCAGATCAGTCCCCAACTCACACCCATAACTGAAAATATGTGAAAATCTCGCGACAATCTTTAATTCATCGATAGTACGTTAAAACGAAGAAGGAAGACATTACGTCAAGTATAAAGAGATGATTCAAAAAAATAAAAAAAATTGAGATTTACCTATTATTCGTGAAGAGATTGATGAATGAAGCGCGCAAGAAGGTGAGCCAATGAAGAGGAAATGAAATTCTAAGAAATAAGGAGAAATAAAATGGATACAATTTTAAAAAAAGTTAAAAAATTGAAAAAAAATGAAAACAAACATCAACTGAACACTTTAATTTTGAGCTTAAAAATTTTTCAATTATTAAAAATTTTATCCATTTTATAATTGAATTTTATTTCTCCTTATTTCTTATAATTTCATTTCCTCTTCATTGGCTCACCTTCTTGCGCGCTTCATTCATCAATCTCTTCACAAATAATAGGTGAATCTCAATTTTTTTATTTTTATTTTTTTGAATCATCTCTTTATACTTGATGTAATATCTTCCTTCTTCCTTTTAACGCACATCTATCTCTGCATTTATTTATTTATTTAACATTGGCATGCATTTTGTAAAAGTTTACGTGTAAAAACATACAATTTACCATGATACGTACAGAATACTACAGGGAAAAGAATGCACGCACACAGAAACTGTGAGATATCTGAGTGCAAAAAGTATATGGACGAACTGGGATTAGACCTCGGAACATTCAGGTTCCCAACTAGGTGCCGAAACCGCCTGGGCTACCGATAATGCATGACCACAGCACCGAAATTACGAGTATATATGCAGGTGCTAATTTTCGACTTTTAAAAGGGCCTATTCAAAAAAGTGGATTGTTAGTCGTCAAATGGAATCCTCAAAGCCACATTTTCCCATAAAAATTTTTTGATTGGCCGCGGACGTGTCGTATCGTCCCCTTGAAAGATAAAAACGGTTATTTCTAGTTAAACAAGAAGGTACGGCCAAATGGAAAAATTTGTGTGTCTTTGAGGACCAACTCAATGATTTAATTATGAATTGGCATTCGAATCCTGAAGGTGTGAAATTTATTTTTCCAATTTACTTACTTTAAAATTTGAAAAATTCATGGACCTTGCATCAGCACTTAAAATCATTAAACAGTAAAAAAATAGCAATTATCTTACAAAATGGTGCCTCTGACCCTGTAGCTCCATTAAATTTTGAAAATTTTATAAATTGTGAAGGGACACCCTTGAAAAAATATCCTTTCAGATGGGAAAAGTTGCAGTAGCAGTCCTGCACTTGGTCAAAACAAGAAAGCAGGTTAGAAACAGGTTTTATTCTTATTAGTATAGTAAAAAAAGTCACTGCCTATGGTCATCAACATTCAGGGGATCTACAAGGGGTCTAGGGAGCACAAAATATGGGGCTGCAACTAAAAAGTAGTTGAGTTGTTGGTTTGGACAACTTCAGGCAGTCCTGCAATGGGAAGAAATTATACGATTAAAAAATGTTGAAAGTATCGTCTCAATAAGCTCGGTAAAACTCGAAACCCAAAATTGCTAAGAAAACCTCTGGGTAATTTAAACTTCCTGTGCATTTATTACTTTTTGATTTGCTTGATTCTAGTCAAGTCTTGATAGTTGTAAGATCTGTACTGGTATGGTATCTTTCGGGGACAAGTACCCGTTTCAACACTAAAGTCGAATAGGTATTCAATATGTGTGAAGTATTTGATACTTTCGCAAAATTTGAGACTTATGGATTATTAAATGCTTTTAAAGCGTATTCAATAGGTACTAATGATTAATTAAGTATTCGATACCAATGAAGTATTCGTTAGGTACCTATGTATGAAGTATTTGATACCAATGAAGTATTTGATGCGAAGGAACTATTTGATACATAAGTCATAGATTTCCAGAAATTCCCATCTACAAATTTTCTTTTTATTTTGTTTTTCCTAGAAATCTGAAAAACTAATAATTAAGTTTATGGCAGTAATGAAAAAAATTGGGTACTCTTCAGAACTTATTGTTAGTGTTGCCAATTGTAAGAGCGTCTAACCTCATAGATGATGGACGATGCATTTTGGAAATGCTGTTGACAGAGTTTTTTTGGTAACACTTCTTTGCAGAAGATTTTTTTTGGAATTTTGTTTTTGCAATTGCCAGAAAATTAACCCAGAAAAAAATTTCAATAGAAAACTAAAAATTAAAACACAAATAAAATTTAAAACATGAAAGCTGTGTTACTAAAATCCATTAATTATTGATTTTTTGCACAGAAGACATTTTTATGCCTCACTAACGGAATATTCTTTCCTTACGGAATATTTTACACTTAAGGGGAGTGTTCTTTACTTATGGAATATTCGATACGTAAGGAATGGTATTCGATTCTTACAGAAAATTCAATATTAATAGAGAGCTTTTATTAGATGGAGGATCGGATACGTTTTAATATTTAACACCTGTATTCTATAAGGCATTTGATACCTTACAAGTACTTACTTCGATACCAACTGGATTTGCGATGGTGGTGGCGTGTTGTGAACTGTGGGACATTATAATAACAGCTGCTGCTCATTTTTCAGCTGGCAAAAACAAAGGCTGCAAACCGAAGGGTAGCCAACAATCGCCTGTCTCGTAATTTATGAACGATGTTCTTTATCAAGTGGCTTTTCAATATCAACTTGATATATGATGCGCATCAGATATCCTATACTACTCAGCAGGCAAGTACCTATTCACTATTTGTGTTATTTATTGACTGCGTTTGATACTCAGAACAAAATCAATTATTTCACTCTGAAAAAATTTTAAGGAACAAGATGGTAGGAGGTGATTCATAAATGTTCAATGATCCTTTTTGATACAGTTCTAAAAGTCACACAAACATGAAGAGTTTCCTCGGAATTATTGAAAGGAAAATCAGAGGAGCAGGAGCCCTCCCTCCCCCCTCCTCTAAGATTTTCAGCAAGTACATTTCCTCCATATCCTGAACTGAACGATTCGGTGCAAAAACTGTACGTAGGCATCAAAAATTTCAAATAAAGAATATGCAATCTTTCAACTACCTATGTCATTGAGGCACCGGAGCTGGCTGGAGGTAGGTTTATGCCCAAAAGCGGAAATAGGGGGGGGGCTAGGAGCCCCCCCAGAAAATTTTGGAAACAAAAAACGTTTAACCATTTGGCCATGTGATTCGGCCACATCTCAAAATTTTGGCGCTCATGATTCAAGGGGCGAAAACTGTGTTTTCCCCCAAAATTTGCCTAAATTGTAAGAGAAAGAGGGGCATCAAGGATCTTGATGGTCGGAGTTATCCGTGATTAAACGCATGAGAAGCAAAAAATATATAAAAAAAGAAAAAAAAGGGTCATCCGTTTTTTGCCTGCTTAGCTCCCCTAGAAAAAAAATCCTAGGTCTTCTGGTGAATATACCTTCTCTTTCACTCATCAATAGTTGTGATGACTGTTTTTGCGTCAATTTTTACTGTCCAGAATATAAAATAAGAAAATAGAACTAAACATTTTAAGTTTCCGAAGCAAATGTCGCCCCGAGCAATTTATTATTCATGAATTTTCACGGTGGAATGCTCAAATCTAGTGCTACAGCTACACCCCCCTCACCCTGGTCCCGCTACACTGCGGTATACCTTGATCACTCATGATTTTCCCTATTTCAGCTTGCCTCTGTGATGCTTTCGAACTCATTATTAGTGCCGATCAAACTTCTTCCCTAATCTCGTGCATAAATAAAAACACAGTCGGAAACAGAAATAGCGTCATAATCATTATTTCAAGTCCTCGCTAATGATAAGATTATGTACCTGTGGAAATTAATGAGATACGTGCGTAAAAACTATTCAAAGAAAGCGCTGTTCAGTGCTGCTACCTATCCGATGATGTGGCCAATAGCAAGTTAAACAGCTGTCACGTGATCCCTTAGTTGTGATATTTCTGTGGTCGTGTGTGGGTATGCCTTGTCATCAGTGAGCTAATTTTTCCTTAATTTCTATGATTTTTGTCAAAATGAGAATTACAGTAAGTACTCAATGTTAATTTTGAACCTTCAATAACCGCTATTCACCATTACAGGGGTTTCAAATCCATTTATCATGATAGGAATCCTGAATTCAGTCCATCGAAGCACCTCTCTGTTCGTGTGCATTACAGTCGCCATTTTATACTTCGCTATCTGAAGCACTTTTCTCTTCACTGTGTCGTAACCATATCCCTCTACTTCGCAGATTTGCTGTACCATTTTGTGGGTCTTTTCCCGTAGATCCTTCTCTCCATTTTCAAATTTTCATGTTATCACCAATTTCACCCTTTTCCACTGATTTTGATCGAGACAAATATTTGATAACCTCACATGATTCAACATGGAGGTTGTGGATTGAGGCAGAGTTATCAACTCCCCATATTGCTTTCTTTCCAATGATTCATCATTATCTTTGTTCAATCATTCATGCTGACCGTCCCAAATTATCGGATAAACCATAATTATTTGCTTCCGTCGACTGTCAATTCTTGTAGCCCTTGAAGTAATCTTTTGCAATTCTATCCCATTATTCTTCCTTCCCCCTCCAACCATTGATCCAGTCCTGTGAGGAAAGTGTTGAGTTGTTTGTCAAATTTTTGTTCATTGTGTTGAAACCTTATTCAACATATTCCAGCATCCTCTATTCCCTTTTTCAGCATGTCCACTGTAATATCAAGCAACATTAAATCTCCTTCACCTCAGACAGGGCTCCTGTCATGATTGTGGAACCATTAAAATTTTCACCATAATTTTAATTACCTTTGTCTCGAAACATTACTTAACCAGAAAACAAACCTTGGACTACCTTCTGTACTTTTCTCTTTATTGCCCTCAGAAACATATGAAGGACTTTGATTTCCTGAAAAATTACCTCTATTGAAGATAAGACTTTTCAATAAATTTGTTTCCTCCCCTCTTTATTATGTTAATGTCATCTTCTGGAATGACCTGCTAGAAAGTGGAAGGTGAAACAAGTTATGACTAGCAGAAACAGTTGCCTTTGAAACATTGCTTAGCCTCTATCAAATTGAATGGCTGTAATATTTGACTTGATGGCTTATTTTACTGCTTAGAGTAGCTAAATTCTAAGAGTTATGTGTGGGTGAAATTAAGTAAATTGATTTCTTCTCCAGAATTATAATTTACGGCCTCTGTGTATGTAGGAACTCTCAGCGAATTTCTTTTACTTGTTTGTTGGTCGGTTTACTGGGTCTGGTTTTTTACTATGAAGAACTTAGATTTAGGATTTTTCTAATATATGAAAGCTAGATTAGATTTCGAAACGCTTCTTAACGCTCGAGTGAGTCTTTGTACCCTCGGACCTCTTGGTGTACGGAACTAGCAAAGGCATTTTATTCAATATATTGATCTCTAAACAAGTATGTATGCGGCATATCTATGATACTTTGTATGTGTACTAAACTCATGCCCTCTCGTTGCGCAAACTGGGCGAAAATAAAGTGAAACTGTGGTGAACATGACGTGTAACTATGACCATCCCCTCCTTGCAATCAAATTTAAATAACGTGCACATAGAAAGCTGAAAGTACAAGGATTTAATTATTATTTAACATTAGTTTAGGGGATCGACATTAAATAAGTGTTGATCAGCACTCAAAATATGGCACTTTTTGTTTAACCCATGTTTGAATTCAGAATTATAATTTCAACTTCCGTTGAATAATGTTATTGATCTGGAAATTTCATGTTGTTACCAAATGATCCTACAGCTTTTTTGTTCACACGGAGTGTTTTTGAGTCGAATACTTTTGACGAGCATAAATCCGTGAATTCTTCCATAGTTAGTTTGCATTATAGAGGTCGTTTTTTATTAGTCGGTATCTGACAGTTCTCATTGTTCACGTGGAGTTGACATAATTGTGTAGCTGCGCTCTGAGTTTGATGTGATAGCTTCTCTAAGCCATTGTGTCATCTGTGCACCAGTGTGCTTTGGTTTATGGTACTGCCCTCTACAATCAGAACCACTTTAATGAAGGTAGTATTGTTATGTGTCTCTCCTTTTGAAATATGATTATAACTTACACTTCAAATAAATATGCGAGAGGTTTTGCTAAGGGGGGCCTAATTACATCCCCAATGGCTGGCTATTGGCAATGCCGGGGCTGCCTAATCCCGTTTATCCCTTGGCTGGCTATGGACTAAAAGCTGGGGCCGCCGGGGGGGGGGGGGAGAAGGAAGGTTGGCTGGCGATCGACAAGTGTCAAGGCTGCCTAATGGAGGAAAATAATTAGAGTTGGAATTATCGTAGAGATGACTTATATTCGATGGTAAATACACTACTGGAAACTATAAAATATCGGGGAAAAAATAAATAAATAAAAGTCCCTAATAACGGGAAACTATGGAAGATCCAAACGTAAAAGGTTCGAAGAGAGGGAAAAATGATAACAGAATATTGGTGAACGATATAGCAAAATAAAAGGACTGAAAAATATATCGGCTTAACTTTCTGACGCAGAGCTAAAATCTTCTGCGTCTCTCTGATGCATATGCCTAGCAGGGAATGAATTCGGACTCCGCTCCCTGGCTTGGCCAGGGCTCTCCGCCCTTGGACAGAAGACTTTCTCCTGGCCGCGCATGCGCATTAGAGAATGACGTCATACTCAGTCAGTCCGTCCCCTTCCAAGGGTGGATACCCCTGACTGTGCCCTTTGAGCAAACTCCGATTCATCGCCTCCCACATCTCTCCTATGGCCTATCACAGTATGACCTGCAAGAAGGTAGTCAAAATTGATCGCTGTCCTCTTATTGCCCTCATTATCATAAGTTTTCACTTCTTTTCACAATTAAAAACTTTAAGGGGCTCCAAGATATTACATATTTTCAATTACACGTGATTAGTGAAGGAATGCTAATAAAAGGAATGCCAATGTAACTGTGGAAGGGATTGCAAGTGTGGCATGTTCACCAAAATTTGCCTAAATAGGAGGCATGGTTTCATTCACCGACCAATCTGTTTTTCCCAAAATGTATTCTGGGGGTTTTGCTGCAAGACAAGTGATTAAGTGATGACCTTTTTTCATTTCAAAGATTGTACTTTTGTTGGAGCTGTCATGCCATACCTTCCAAAAATTGTTTCGTAACCCCTGAAAAATTGTAATGGTTAGAGGAATAAATAGCTTTAGGTGATTTAGCCTGTAAGGAAGAGGTAGAGTGATTGGCAATTGCCTGTCGGTAATTTGAACAGTGCAACTGTGGAAACAATTTTGTAAAGATACCTTTGAGATAGATCACTTTTATCCTGTCAAACTTGCCCTAATACACACAGGCTGGTCACGATGGTTTAAATTTAGGCTTTTCCTTCACTCTTCTGGAATCCATCTATATAAAATCCCTGGCGTGTCTGTCTGTCTGTTTGTCCCGTTTTCCATATCACGGTTTTTCGGGCCCTTCCCGACTAGCTGGAGACTTCACATTTTTTTGGGGGAAATCCTGAATACCACCCCATAACGACAAAATTATTGTATTTTCAAAAAAAATTACACTGGGGGCTCTCAGGCGCAATTTTAATTGGAAGTACAGGGTGAGAGGGGGGGTGGAGGTCATAGTCTCTATTCTCAACCTTGGCTCGAGTCCTTTTCGGTGACGGACTGTCTTCACGGTATAATGCGGAGCTCCACGCGGGCTTTGTAACGGGAGGCAAAAGACACTTCGCCTACGGTACCGCTTTTGTTCGAGATCCTTTCGGGTTTTCGACGTTGCGGACTCCTAAATGTGGCGGTGCATCTCCACTATTGCAATGAATAGGTCATAAAATTGTCACTCTCACACCGCGTTTTGACAAGGGTGGGGGCTTTTTTTTTTTTTTTTGAAACTCTGAGGTGAAAGGAAGAAAATGGAATTGTGGATTTACAACAACGCTGACGAATTCTCCACTTTACTTTTGGAGAGACTCCTTTTAATGAGGTTTTCTATTTCCGATCTCCTAGGCCCAGAAGGACTGGAGTAGGGGTTACAACATGCATCCCAGAGCTGCCAGTTAGTATGTACAAATTTGATGGTATTTTTCAATTCACCGATGATTCCACCTGTTAGCCAAAATATTACACTGCTCAGTTCAGTGTAACAATGTAATGCACGAAAATACTCGCATCTGATGTGATCTTTTCTCAAAGTGTGGAATCAAATTTAAAGTCTCAAAATATCCGCAAATTGTGTAATGTCTGTGACAACTCCACCGGTTGAGAAAGGGTTACAGCTTTACAGTATTTTCGTGCATTACTGTCATGAACTGAACTGAACTGAACCGAGTAATCTTTTGATCAACTGGTGGAATCATCGGTGAATTGAAAAATGCCGTTAAATAGACGCAAAACAACAGCTGTGCAGCACCCCCGAACTTCTAACTTTTTAAATGCAGAATCATTCGACCATATCTTGGAATGTATCATTTAAAAGAACGTGCCAAATCGAACAAACTCGAGGCCGCGATGCCGTAATTATTCCTCGAGATATAGACGGTCAAAATTATTCGTATAGACCCATTTTTAACTAATTCATAGTAAGTAACTATTAAAGTTAGAACCGTAAAAATCGTAAAACTCTAAATCCGTAAAGTAAGTGCTCGATTCGGTATTCTGTTTCAAACAGCGTATCGTACATCCGAGTTAAATTTGATTTCACTTTTTAAAAACATTAATGTTTTAAAGCAGAAGGCAGCCCCCCTCTCAGGGGGATTGGGAAATTTAAACCCCCCTGTAATGAAGGTGTGTCTTTAAAATTAATGTAACAGCTTTCTTGGTGTTTTTCTCAATTTGCATCTTTGGTATACTTCCTTTCGCCTCAAAAGTTCCAAAATTCGAATGAAATCAAAAAATAATTCTGAAAAATAATTGAGGAAAGTGGTCTAAAGTTTTAGTAAAAATTGCAATACGGATGTAATTTATGATCGCAGTCTCGCAACTATAAACTCCAGAGAGCTTTTCAAGAAAATAAATGGAGGCTGGGAGAATCTAGGGACGTCTTAAACTTCCACACCTACTAATCTATACCCCTAGAATGCTAGACGTGGAAGGTGCCCGAAGGGCGCCTGGAACGGCTAGTTTACTAGATAAACTCTGATCTCCTCAGGCCATTTTCAGATCTCTTGTAATGCTTCCGAAGTTAAAATTGTTCTTTCACTGAAAAAGTGTAAATTATTAATCTAAAAGAATAATATTTAAGTAAAATGAAGAAATCCACATTGCAATGTTGATTCTTACAGAATTACGTCATTCCACAAGACCCAAAATAAATGTATAGAGCATATAGAGTTTGATTTGGTTTTGAAAGCCTTTGCTAGTTTCTTTTACAGTACAAATTTGATCTGTTTCTATTGTACATCTCTAAATACTAGTATTCCGTGTTTGGTGATCTCATCTGAAAAAATTTAAGAAACAAAGAACCTTTATTCCTTCCAGCAATTCTTGGAAAAGTGCATTTTGACTTCAAAAATTTAATCCTAACTCAGCATCATAAAACTTTATTACCTTTATTGAACAGCTTTGTACTATTACAACCTACTTGACATCAAACGTTGCCTTTTTTTGATGTTTCCCTTATTTTACTTTATTAAATCTCAAGCTTGCACTTAGTTGGCAATTTCAGGAACAAATCTTGATGATGAAAATGACTGATTCCGAACATTTTGAGAATCTGTACATTTTTTAATTTTAAGGAAATACTAATAAGTTGAAATGGCAATGACCGTAGTCTGGTAGGTCCTAATACTTAATATGAAGTTATCCAATTGTGTACTTGATCCTACATAGCTTTGAGTCTCCAATTATGGTCAGAAGTTGAATAAAACAATTCTGAGTAAGAACCAAACAGAAAACAGCCTGTACCATCTCTCGCTCCTCCGTTTTCCATGAGTAAAAAATCAGCCTTAGGTAGAGCAAGCATTCTGAGTATAAGGTTTGGCCAATTAGCAATGCATCAGAAACACATCAATGAGTAGTTGGTTGCCGCAGAGTTTTGACTCGTTGCTATTCAGCCGCGCATTTGTGTCGCGCGCCGCTGTGTTTTGATGCATTGCAGAAGCAGGAACCCCTTCTTGTCAGAGCCGGATACTGAAAATGTGTGAGCTCTTTGTTTACTCTTTGATACGTAGTTAGTTACTCAAAGATCCCTAATTTTTTTAACTTTACCACGGACTGGAATTTGAATGAATGAATTGGTACCTACATGGAATTAACAATTTCAAGTGTTTACACTTCCACTTTTGAAAAAATAGTCCTTTTGTTCATTTTGACCTCAAGCTACGGGTTTTGCACTTTTAGTAGTACTCATACATCTTAATGCTAAAATTATTTTTAAGTAACCCAAACACACAATGTTGACAACTTTTTGTGGGTTAAAAGCTGGAATGCAGAAAAAGCGTTTTGCGGCACTATTGCCAACGTAGGCGTCTCCTCTAACCGGCAACTTTTGAGGGTCATGCCACCAATTTTTGAGGTAATTCTGCCAATAGTTGGGGAAAATCCGTTAATCAGAGTATTTTCCCCAACTATTGGTGTCAATGTCAGTGGCACTGACCTCAAAAGTTGCCGGTTAGAAGAGACGCCTACGCTGGCCACAGATACACCAATCTTCTTTTCCTTGAATAGAACACTAAGGTCAGGATGTTAAGGGATAAAATGCACAATTTCTTTTTCAATGGAATAAAATTAACAAAAAAATAAGAGA
This sequence comes from Trialeurodes vaporariorum, assembly GCA_011764245.1. Lineage (NCBI taxonomy): Eukaryota > Metazoa > Arthropoda > Insecta > Hemiptera > Aleyrodidae > Trialeurodes > Trialeurodes vaporariorum. Next base: position 29,558,884 of record VMOF01000369.1, on the reverse strand, counting down.
GAAGTGAGTCCTGTTTATTGCTTACTTTTTCATGTACCAGTCCTTGCATTGCATTGATAGCGGTGGCTCTTTTCTCATTCTCCTTTTTTGTTTATTTCATTCCGTTGATAAAGGAATTGAAAATTTTTTCTTGAAACATCCCGACCTTTGTTTTTACGCACTCTCAAAAAGCACAAGCACCTTAATACCAGTTTACATGTTAGTATGTTAAATTGTTTTGAAAATGTTTTAATGTAGATTGTTTTTTTAATGTGAAACCTGTTCTTTTCTAATGTTACAGATGGATGTAACTTTTGTATGACATAAGATATGTGGTCGTGATTTTGAGTTCCTCATCATTCGGCCAGTTTTAAGGAAGTGATCAATTGGTGAGTTATCATTGTTTTTTGTTTGTTTGTTTTTTTTTTGTTTATTTTTTTGTTTGTTTTTTTTTTGCGGTGATGGTAGATCAACATTCTCCTGGTATCTGAAACTGTGTCGCGAATAAACCTTCGAGTCAATTTTTTAGGGAGCCATTGGCCTAATTTGGCTTGAATCAGGTGCTAGGGCATAGAATGGATAAATTGGTGCGACGAAGCCATTTCAATTACCTTACGGATGACTAATTCCGATATAATCGTCGCCACTTGAGTTACTCTCGGAATCAAGTGACCACGAATGTATCGGAATTCGTTGTCCATGAGGTTATTGGAATGGCTTTTGATGTATTTCAACTATAATATGAAAGCTTATCATCACTCCTCTTGTGGAAAGAAGTCATTTCTGTCTGTTTGAAGCAAATCAATGCCACGTAGGCATGGAAAATTCTCCTTGTCAGTCGGTAATTGCACCTCAGCGGAAAGGTTATTTTTCTCCAAAGATTATCACATAAAATAAGAGAAATTGGAACCAAGTAACCGAAATCATAGCCCCCTCCCTGAAGAGTTGGCTGCTGATAGAGCTTTTTGTTTACATGCCAGCGAGCCGATCCTTGAAATTCACGACTTTTGGGTAGACTGGATAAGAATGGAAAACGGTGATTGGTGGAGACGAGTCACGTGGTTGCCCAGTCTAATCAAAATACGGAATGGATTAGATAATTTATCGGGCAGTCTTGGAGTACCCGATAACTTATCTAATCCATTCCGTATATTGATTAGACTGGGCAACCACGTGACTCGTCTCCACCAATCACCGTTTTCCATTCTAATCCAGTCTACCCAAAAGACGTGAATTTCAAGGATCGGCCCGCTGGACAGACATATTTCCATGCGCTGCGCGGACCGAAGTTCAGAGTGATTTCCCCACCAGCACCCTGCATGCGCGATAGGCACTGAATCGGCCTGCTGCGCATGTAAACAAATAGCTGTCCGTGGCAACACTTCTGAAACGACCTCTACTATCTGCATGGAAATATCAAAGCAGCCCTTTTCAATCATCAAAAAGCCACAGAACATGCCATATTGTTGCATTTATTATTAATATTCTGTCACGTTTGTTAGACTAGTACTGCTTGGTTAACATTTGAAGAAACACTTTGAGGCCTCATTCATTCTGGGGGTATATTGGTGTATGGAATTAGTCGCGATCCACCTTTCGTATGGGTAGTGGTGGCTACAGCAACAGCGCTGAAGACAATTAAATGCTCCTCTGCCAAGGTAAACAAGGAGCAGTCAGCTATGAACTCTTCTGACCTCTAATAAATTGGTGTATAAAAAAACCAGAGAGCCTGCCAGCTATACGGTGAAGACATTTTATTTTCAAATTTTATTGCTGATGGATTTGCATGATTTACTCTTATTGGTCAGTCGCCACTTTGCTAAACCCTCCTCCTCCAACCCGAGAAAAAAAATCTCCACGATGTGCGCTCAGTAGCTGAAAATTCGTCGGTGAATTTCCGCAGAGATGTAAGGGCTTCTATGGAAATGACATCTTGAAATCTGTAAAAATAAGACACTCTTGACATCGGCTTGATACGATCATTGCAAACCACCCCCTGGTCTCAATGTAGATAAAGATGGGTGCATTAAAAAATTCCACATTCCAAAAGGGGTAGACTGAAAAAAATTACTCACATTAGAGGGGTGTTGTAATGTTCTCAGCCAGAGATTTTGTTATGTCTTGAGACGCAAGAGCAGGCAGTTTCAGCTTTTTCCATCGGGAGTGCTGAGAGTAGGAGCTACCAATTGTTGGTATTTTTAATTTTGGGGAGGGAACAGGGTTGCATAGAACATAACGTCAAAACAGATCTAACTGATCGGAAAGTTCAGACATTCTCTTGTGTTTTACTTTTTAAATTGGGTTTTACCGGTCGTTACACTAAAGTATGGGATGGACGGTTTACCGATTATGACAAACTGGACGCAAGTTGTATCTCTACCAATCAACTGTGAGGTTATCGGACTAGAAATTGGCTCTGAGGACCGTCCTTCCTACACTCTATTTGGGCCCAGGTATACTTAATCACTTGATCGCTTGATTTTTTGGAATTACTAAAAATACTTTCCTGTGGTAATCATTGCAAATCCATAAATTTGCTGACCGCCGGGTTTGCTGTGGTATCATCTCAAAATTATCAAAATTATTCACATACGCCCCGCGGCGTTGCCGTATCTCGTCATCGCAGGTGATACGGTTAAATAATTGCGTCAGAAGTAATTCCGGAGAGGGGGGGGGGTGGTAAGTGACTCGTGACAACTAGTGACGTTGTTGTAGAAGCAAGAGTGAGTGAGGTCGAAAATAGGAATGGTAAAAGAGCGAGCGGAGCAGAGATTCCCGCTCCTCCGCCCCGCCTACCCTGTCCCGATTGTTGTGATCATGCGCTGTGGTGGCCGCGATGGTGATGGCGGTGGACGCGGGGGGAAGGGGACTCCCTCGTTCTCGTTTGGTTGGTGCAATGACCTTCATACAACCTCCTTCTTTGCTTCTCGGTGTCCCTTCCCCCCTCTCCCCCACTTCCTCATTCACGCTCTTCGTTCGTGTAGCTCTGTCTCTCTCGCTCCTCCGTCACTCATCCATCGTATGGGGCATTCTCTCTCTCTTGCTTTCATCGTGAAGCCAAGTGCAGCAGTTTTTTTTTCTATTCAGTCGGATGCATCCCGCACGGCAACCAGGCGCTGCTTCTGCTCGGCCACTGTTTTTTTAGATCCCTTTTCTCTCTCCGCCCCTCCTGTCTTTCTCACAGTCGCTCTGCTGCCTGTGCCTCTCCCTCTATTCGACGTTGTGTATTCGTTAATACCTTCTCTGCCAGCTGATATGCGGGCGATTCGGTTTTGCGTTGTGGCGTGGCGTGGCAGATGCCTCCTGCAAATCTTCGGATTGTTACGCTGTGGCAACTCGTTGTAATTATTGTTTTGTCCAAGTTTAATGGCTCATTTATCGACTTATTTTTTTCTACGGTGGCCCCAGTGACATCGTAGTCTGACAACGCTGCGTTTGGTCCATTTGAACGCGTTATGAAGGTCAAGCTCAAAGAGTAAACAAGAGTCGCAATTGAATGGAAGGCCTGCGTGGTCAACGTAGATAAGGGATCCGAACGCGGGCTGGCCTGGGCTGGCCTCTGATTGGCTGCAACGGGTGGAGCAAAAATGACTCGGGGTATAGGGAAAATAACACGGGATTTTCGTTCCGGGGCGTTTATCTCGAAACCTAAGCAAAATCGTATCTAAACAATTTATACGAGTCGATTTAGCAGATTTTTCCGAACAATTTGATAGGTCATAAGTGCCACTTTATAGCAAATTCGAAAAGACTGTTTCAGTTTAAAAGTACGCACAATAGTGAGTTACTCAAACACTGCTCGAATACACGCCAAGCATGTAATCACACTATTGTGCGTACTTTTAAACTGAAACAGTCTTTTCGAATTTGCTATAAAGTGGCACTTATGACCTATCAAATTGTTTGAAAAAATCTGCTGAATCGACTCGTATAAATTGTTTAGGAACGATTTTGCTTAGGTTTCGAGATAAACGCCCCGGAACGAAAATCCCGTGTTATTTTCCCTATACCCCGAGTCATTTTTGCTCCACCCGTTGCAGCCAATCAGAGGCCAGCCCGCGTTCGGATCCCTTATCTACGTTGACCACGCAGGCCTTCCATTCAATTGCGACTCTTGTTTACTCTTTGGTCAAGCTACTGGAGGTCAGTGGCGGTTCGCACAATTCGACAACAGCGCCCCCCCCCCCACTTTAACGAATGTAAAACAATCGATTCTCTTGGAGACTATCAGCATCCTGAAGTATCGATTGTCTGACCCTAAGTTAAATTAATAAATTGCATGGTTGCCTATACGCACGAGCCAGCCGCTTCAGCTGGAGGGGCACTCTCCCTTGAATCGATGTTTTCAATGGGTTTAGTTGGACGAAATGCGCGTTGCAAGATTGCAAGCTAAGCCACTGGATGACCCTAATCAGGTGTAATTCAGAAATTTTTCATGAGCTCAAGCCAGGGCTCAGGGGAGTGAAACCGACGCCATTAAAACCCCTGATGATTCAACAAAACTGATGAGCCCTAACTTGAGGAGTCTCGAGCCAAGGGAGAGCGTCTCTGAATCGCACCCTTTCGATAAGGACGAATGAGGGTATAAATGAACAAATTTTTTTGTGCATTCCACTGACCGCTGAATGCTAACTAACGTAAGCTGAACCTCCGCCGAGCTGTGCTTGTGCTAAACGTTATTTTTCAAGTCTAGACGGATGAAAATTGAGGTTAAGTCTTGCCCCTCTTCTAATAAATGGTGGCGGCGCTTGTACTCGACGTAACAAACGTTCGGGCAAATGTTAGCCAAAATTACAGACAGCTTGCTAACAAGCCGCGTGGATTCGGACAGGCAAGTTTGTTTTCGGTAATCTTTACCAATTAACGTTTGCGTTTGCGGGCAAACGTTTGTCACGTCATGTAAATGCGCTTTTAAGTCAATTTGATCTTGGCCTAATTAGATCAGATGAATGGGGGTTTGAATTTTGCGGCTTATTTTTGGTCCCGTACTGTTTTGAGACAGTACACGGTATCAGATCAGGGAAAAGTGTAAGCTTATCAGCTTGAATAATAATTAATAGATTTCATAACGGGAACTGCTCTCTTTCACGCATGACAGATACAAGTTCTTTGACTACGTCGATATCATTGTCACTGACAATTATTTTTACCTCAGTAAGCCTTAAGCGTGCCTTAACGACTTCCTGCAATTTAAAGCTTTGCCTCGAATTTTGTCGCTGTAAGCAAGCGCAAAAAAAACTAATTAAAAAAAAAAGGTACGGAAAAATCCCGGAATTTCGGGGCCGTATCATTACTTCTTTGATCAACACCTGGAAGATTTCACAGTAATGGTAATTTCTAACTCGCTTTTATACGTTTTAAACTGTCGAGCGTGTAGTGATGAGCCACCGGGATTTATTCTCGGGAATCCACTCGAGAATATTCCCAGCTAAGTAAAATTCCCGGGAATGAACCTTTACTTAGTAATGATGTGCCTCTGTACCGGGAATATTCCCAGCTGGGAAATTTCCGGGAAAAGTCCGACATCAGTTAAGCACCCTCGAAATAATGCATCGAATGCTTGCTACAAGCTATACGCCTGCGTAACCCACGTGACTTCCAACAAAATTGAAAATTACTTGTCAGAAACGCGGAAAAAAATTTCCGTTTGAAATTACGGAACCTTTTATTAAATATTTGCTAGTAAGAAATCCTTTTTTCATGAATCAGTATTCTTGTTGACTTTACGATTATTTTTCGTAAATTATCAGAATAACGTTAGGCCCTTAGGAATTCTGGTTGTTCCAAAGATAATTCCTTTTCAATTCTGAGAGCATCATTGAAGATTCCAATACTTCCAGTAAAATTCTCTTTTTAGGCTTTTTTTAAAAGTAATTTTGTCTGCACGAATTGAATGTTATGAGACTTTCAAGGGCGGTTTGCTCGAAATAACGGGGAGAATTCTACTTCGAACCGACTTAAAACGCGAATTCAAGTTTTAGAAAGAGACGGCGCTATAACGAGGGGTCATATGAGAGTGAGAGAGATAAAGATGACATGCGGGAATTAAACAAACCAAAAACTTGCGCACTTTCATAATAACACTAGTCTACGCTGAAACAGGTCTATTATGTCTATCCAGTTGCTATTTTGCGTACAAAGCTGACAATGAGTGGAAACGAAGATAAATTTACGTTTACCGAAAGTTAGCGGAGACCATTCCCCGTCCGAAAAATTATGTAATGGTGCCAAAAACAGCTCTTATTAAATTTGTCGCTGGCAATGTTTGTTCAAGGTCAATTGTATCCGTCGTTGCATGCGTTCTCTGGATCAATTCAACACAAAAGAACGACTCGTGTCGCTTGCAAATCAGTCGTTAACGCCTTTTGTGTTAATGTTTATTTAGAATCGTATACACCTATCTTGCACTTTTTATTTTTGGATCATGCACCGCGTATCAATTTGATCTTATGCTAACGTCACAAGCTGTATAGTGTATACTCACATCAGCTACGGGCGGTTTTTGTTGCTAAGTCACCGGTTATAGCCAACAATGCACTCATCGGTCGCAATCAGTAGTGACAAAACTCGCGGAGCGTTCGCGTTCCAACCCATCTTTCTCTCTCTCTTCCGTGACGCTCATGCATATTTATCTCTTTCTAGCGGCGAAATTCGTGTACATAGCTTTGTTCCCTGAAATTTTCTGATCGAAATCTTACTGAAATGACTCAAGAAATTTATTTATGCCTTTCAAGCTCACCAAAAAGGTCTCTGTAAGATTTAAGCGATGAGAGTGAGATAGCAGAACATGCGAGTCTAATGAAAGTGTGAGAGAGATACTTGGATACTTGGAGCCATTGACGAACTTTTTCGCCAGATGGCGTTTTCAGTAAAACCGTCTATACACGTCGCTCGCGGGTTCACCAAAGACAAATAGAGACCCAACACAAAGCTTGCGACCAGTGTCCACTTTTCTGGCTCAATTCTCGTCGGAAACCATCGAAACAACAGCCAACAGATGCCAACAGTCCCCCTACTGTTGACTGATGAGCGCGTGGTTTGCATTCGCCAAGCAAAACCTGTTTCCGTTTCCGGGACCGCGGACCAATCACAGCCTTTTGTTGAGCTCACCACTCAACAGTAGGCGACTGTTTATCGTTGCAGCCGCGGTGACTCCCGAACAAAACTGTGACCGCTAAACTTGCTTCTCTTTTCATAAGCCCGAATCACACTGCGCAATAAGTGGAGCTAAAAGTGAGCTTGCAAACTGTCTTGCAAGTCGTTGCTCAGCAGTCGTCTTTTCGTTAATTTTAAGGTTATTTACAAAAATGTGTGCTCAATTTGTTCAGCATAACTTTAGAAATTGTTTGCTGATGATCTCCGACCTCATCGATGACCCCCACTTTCGGCTCACTTTCAGCTCCACTTTCGCAGTGTGATTCGGGCTTAACACGGGAAGCATACGGTGTGCTGGGTCTCTAAGGTAAACGCACCAGTGAATGGCACTGTACCAGTGATTGGCAGTCTCTAATAATTTAGTGATTATATTGACCTCTGTTGGTGATTTCTTGAATTAAAAAAATGTAGGTTCAACAGCTGAATCATAGGTAAAGCCACAGACATTCATAATGGTGGAAGGATAAAGGAAGAAGGAGAAAAAAAATAGTGAACACAAGCACCTCAGACAGTGTGCCAAAAATGAGGATTTCTTATCAAAATCGTAAGGGCAAGCACCTCGTGTCTTAAGCTTTTTTTTGCTTTAAATTCAAAATAATGATGAAAATTCAAGTTTTATCAGGTTCTAGACATAATTCTGCATCTTTCAGTGAAATTTCAGTCAAAAATTTTAATTTTTAGAGTGACAAATTACTGTGCCCAGGACTGGTACAGCAAAACTTGGCCTTAACCAGTGATTGGCAGTGATTTGTAGTCACTGCCAATTACTTGCACATCATGTTCCAATGATTGGCACCAAGTAATTTTAGGTTAGAAACTGATAATATTGGAAGGCAAAAGAAGATAAATTAAGTTCTAAGAGGGGAAAAGGGAGAAATGTAACACTGCAGACAACACTCATATTCAGGGGCGCCTTTTCAGATTTTCCTTTTTGGGGGGGGGGGGGGGGGCTCCAAAAATTTGGATGACCACTTTTTTTTTTTTTTTTTGGCCGTGAATATTAAACAAATATTTTTATCTCTCTGACTTGATTGGGGGGGGGGAGGCCCGGCAGACCCTCCAAAAATTTGGATGACTTTTTTTTTTTTTTTTTTTTTTCCGTGCATTCTGCACGGCAAAAAATCTCTGACTTGATTTTTTCGGCCACATTGAAAACCCTTTGGGGGGGGGGCAATTGGGTGGTTCCGTGGCCCCCCGAAGGCGGAGGGAGGGTCCGAGAACGGCCGAGAGTACAGGCGATCGATATATCGAACTCTCATCACCTTCGATTCATCTCCGGAGGAAGCCTTGCGCGTGCCTTATGCGTACGGAGCATATTAAGGTGGGAATAGTGATTAAATTTTGTTTGAAATTTATCCGAGGCCCCAAAAAAAATTGTGGTTGTTCCAGGGTGACTATTCACCCCCCACTGGAGGCCCTCACACCATTTTAACACCTGTTTTTACACCCCAAAACAGGACTATGGGAACTCTAGGAAACGTGGATTTTTAGAGCGCCTTGTATGGTACATGGGCTCCGTGAGGGTCGCGGATGTAAAACGAGGATCATTATGGTGTTTTCGTGGCTCCCCGAGGGTGGGGGGAGGGTCCGAGAACGACTGTGAGTACAGGCGATCGATATATCGAACTCTCTAACCATCGATTCATCTCCGGAGGAAATAATAATTTGTTTTGAACGTACTTCGTTAAGTTTCCAAAATTTTCTGTATTTGCAAGCATTTATTTCTCATTTATTTTTTTTCTAATTAATAAACAAATGGCAACACTGCCTATTTCGAAACAAAATCTGTTATTTTTTTTACCATTCTTATCAACATTAGTCAATAATTCAAAGAAAATGTAAGGGTTGTTATTAATAAACTGGTGTGCCAATCACTGGAACATGAATTGCCAATTACTTGCACATCAAAATTTTGAGTGCCAATCACTGGTGCATTTTGCCCTTTTCTATTAAAAGCCATATAAAATAAAACTCAAGCTCAAAAATGTTTATTTTGACCTTTTTTTCAACAGAAGAATGTATACATCTTCAATAGAAACCAACATATCAAGAATACCTTCAATATTTTGGGAGAAATAAAAATTCAAAGGGGCAAAAAATCCTTAAGGTGCCAATCACTGGTGCGTTTACCTTATTTGTCTCTGGGGTCATCTCAAAACAACGGCCATGCCGCCATGCCATGCTCGATCAGAGCTGCCGTTTTGCGTATATTAAATGACATTTTTTAATTCACTATTTATTCCACCGATTAATTGATTGAAATATTACTCAGTTTACTTCAGTATGTTTGACTGTAATAAACGAAAATTCTCAGGTCTGTCGTATTTTCTCAACCGGTGTGATCTTCGTCAACGACTTTAAAATTTTGCGGATATTTTGATAATTCAACGTTGATTCCACCGGCTGAGAAAATATTACCGATGCTAGTATTTTCGCGCAGTACGAATTACAATCATATGTACACAAAACTGAATCGTGTAATCTTTCGATCAATCGGTGGCATAATCGGTGAGTTAAAGAATTACAATATCACAAACCGGTAGTTCCGTGATCCGGATCTCGCGAAACTTCGGGCGTTTTGGAACTTTTCAAATATATAAGTAATTTGATTTATGTGCCGTTCAATCGGTGAACTTCAAAGCTCCTTGTCAGAAGTAATTTTAGCATTGACCAGTCTTAAAGACATTTCAGCTCTCTCAGTTAATTGGAATAATGTGTATCAAAGTCTCACAAGATCGTTTTTTTTTTTTTTTTTTTTTTTTTTTTTTTTTTTTTTTTTTTTTTTTTTTTTTTTTTTTGGATACTCGATTGCGTGTCATTCTTAACTCACCGTCACGTTGGCTGCTTCTTTTCTGCCTATATTTCCTTCTTGTTCTTCTCGACGACCCCCCCCCCCCCCTCCTTATTCAAAGATTATGTCGTCAGTTATCTCACTGTAAGCGATATGCGATTTTCTGCGCTCTTGATTTTTTTGTTTTTTTGTTTTGTTTTGTTTTTTTTTTTCATGAGCTCTACCCGATGATTGGAAATGTGATCCATCTTTTTGACTTCATTATCGACCTTAGCCTCAATGGCGTCTTATTAAGTAGCTGGAGTTGGTAACCCAAAGCAAGATGCCTCGAGCCCCCGAGTTTGTCGTTGAATTGACACCCCCAAAGCTCTGACTTATTGATAAGGTCATTAGGCAATCATTGAATGAAAGTGACATAAAGTGTGAATTTGTCTGAAACTTACTTTGGCGTAGCCCCCCCCCCCTTTCCCCTCACCATCTCTCATGATTGGTTTTTCCTCGATAGCGTATTTACGAATAGGGTTGTTAAAATCGGCGGGGATATCTGAAAAAGTTTTGAAACTTCGCAGATTCAAAAAGTCAAGTCTTTATCGACCCTCCGATGTCTTTTTCCGCGCTGTTGTCTCTCTCTCTCTCTATCTCTTTTTTTAAAATAAGTGTGTCGAATATTTCCAAGTTAAAGTTTTTTGCAAGAGTGAAGACAGTGTCGAAAATTTTGAACTCGGTCGTTTGAAGACTCAAATTCAGAAAGAAACGAACTTATTCATGGCGTATCCCAGTTCAAAGTCTGTTAAATTGTCCAACGAGTTCTCATTTGTAGAATTCGGAGAACTTTCGTCAATTCTTGGAACAGAATGAATTCTGAGCACATACGACGAAAAAGTTGTGAAGAAACTTGAGTGTTTTATTTAAAGAGTAAAAAAATTTGAGAATGATTTAAAAGAGAAAAAAATACAAGAAAGATTTGACCTCAAAGTTGCAAATGGCAGTGCCCTTGATCTCGGTCGGTTGACAAACGTGGACAAAAATTCATTTGTAATGCATGTCCATTTCAACGGAAAATCGTGCAACCTTGCGTGTTCTCTGGGAATTGCCAGATTTCTTCGTCGAGTGGCCGAGTTTATGGTTGAGTTACTCGTAAAATTTAGAAGTCAACATTCAGAATTTCGCAAACCCGTAAAAGTCTAGCAAGTTTTCCTGACTTGAAGTAGACTGGTCTGGTGTGACGACGCGACGCACTGCACTGGCGGATCTAGGAATTTGTCCCTCTCTCTCTCTCTCTCCCTCTCTTCCCCTCAGAATATGTGTGTTAGAAAAGGACATATCGGGGGCAGTCACGTGATTTTCGCCCCTTCTTCTGTCCTTCTCTAACACATGCGTTCTAATAGGAAAAGAGAGAGCAGGAAAATTTATTGAATTCGCAAGGGTGACGAAGACAACGTCACGACCGAAGTTTTAGATTTGACGAATCATTCATCGATCAGTTCCTTAATCCAAACCAAGTTAAATAAACTCATTGAAGACTCGAAAATTCAATTTAAATCATAGAATTTGATTCGAGGATTTTGATTCCATTTTGGAAAACATGAAATTATCTGGGATTTTAGAGTAAAAGCCAGTATTATCAGGGATCTTGAATCCGAAAGTCAGGAACCGACTATGCGTATTCATTTTCTCTGTTTTAATCATTTGCGTTACGTTTGCTTTACGATGTTAGTGCTTGTTTCAGAAGTGCAGGCTCACTTATAGACCATAACCTTTGGGCAGTTGCGTAGCCAGGAATTTTTCTAGGGGGGGGGGGTCCGAAAATTGTCCATTGTCGGAGGGTCCAGACCCCTTGGACCCCCCCCCCCCCCCCCCCCCCCCCGGCTACGCCACTGTCTTTGGGGAATTTTCAATTTTCATTCTTTCAAATAAAAAAAAAAAAAAAAAAAAAAAAAAAAAAAAAAAAAAAAAAAAAAAAAAAAAAAACCTTGCCCCCGACTTCATGCGTTTGAGTTTAAAGCATTCCTCAATAAAAATCCAACGCTCTTATTCCTTTTCACTAATTTTTATTTTGTAACATGAGAACTAATGTTGACAAATTCCAACCACTATCGGTCGAGGTGCGCCTACCCTTCTAAAACGACCTCTAGCAGTACCTTCCTTGACTACGAACGTTCTCATTATGAGTCGTGGTGCTTTTAAAGTTCGACACGGCAACCTCGCAATATTTAGGAAGTTCGGGCTGCTTTTTTCGCATCGAATTTTCGCCGTGACCTTGCGGTAAGTTTCAGAGCTTTGTCCTTTCCGAGGTTTCGCCAGCTCCGCCCCTCTGCCCCTCTGCCCTCTCTTCGCTCCGCTCAAATCTGCGGATTATCGAGTGGTTCAGAGCTCGCTCCGATTATCTATACGTAGTTCCCTTTGTTGTTAAATAGGATGACGCCGATGACGGAGGCTTCGTTTTCCTCTATTTCGTCCGGTTCATCTCGCGCTTGGTTCGCGGTCGTGACGGGTCGTCGAGGGGACGTTCACACGCCCCCCCCCCCCCTATTTTTCACCCAGCCAGCAGTCAACGCAATTCGGCCGTTATAGGTGCCCTGGTGTCATCCACCACGCTTTGACTTGCTGCCAAATTGAATGATCGAAATTTATTTTAATTTAAAGTTATTCATAAATCAACTTTCATTTTAAGGTTTCCTAAAATTTGTTCTTTATGTGCTGAGTTTTTTTCAAGTGGAGCTCATGGAAGGATTTGCTGTAGGCAAATTGACTATCAAGTTTGATGGAAAATGCTGCGGAAATAACACTGAGACCATCCAAAAGGTCTGAAGCGCACTTTTCGCATAAAAAACTTTCTGTCAGATCACAGCTCTGATGGACCACATGTGTATGCAGATATGCACTGCGCACGTATCGCACTGTCAAACGAAAGAACATAACCTACGAATTGGAACTATCCAAAATTGTTCCATTTTATTTTCAAACGGTAAATTTGAAGGTTAGGTCTTTCAGATTTTGTCGCGAGGAGCAATGACAGAAGTTTTACGCCGTTTAATAAGCGAGAAAGCCGGCACTTAATTCAATTAACTTTTTTTTAGTTCGGGGGTGCAAAACGTTCTCAGTGCGTTCATACATGGGTGGTCCATCTGAAATTTCAGCTAAGCTATCTCTGCGATGATTGAGTTTAAGGATTTTTTTTTTGAAGGTCTCATCAGTTCGGTATGAGAAGAAAAATTCGTTAGCCTTTTATTCTTTACGAGAGTGATGACTGTAGTTGAGAAAACCTCTGATTGGATGGGCTCAAATTACGTTTGAGCGTTCCAAACTTTCTCTCTCACTCTCACGTAACCCCATGCACTGCTATCTCACTCTTATCGCCAAAATCATATACACAGCGACATTTCTTGCATGATTTTTTTTGGCAGCCTCCTCGAGTCATTTTCAAACAATTTTGACAGTAAAATATCGTGAAAGAAGCCATTGTTTACGTTTTTCGACGCTAGAAAGGGGTGGCTATGCATATGAGCGTCACTGGAGAGTTATGAGTGAGATAGTTTGGAACGCTACACGAATTTTTTCTCACAGCTGATTGCGACCGATGAGTGCCAGTGGCGTAGCGTGCAATTTGACAACGGTGTATTTGTGTCCACTTAAACCTATTTAAATGGTCGAATGCGAAGGTGTTCACCGAACACCCAATAGTTCGATATTTTTCATGGTTTTAAATAGACTAACTGCAACGTTGCCAAATTGCACGCTACGCCACTGATGAGTGCATTGTTGTGATTCTTGGCTAACCGCTTACTTCGCACTAAAACCGTGTTTATCAATGGTTTCTGAATCACGTGGATATACCTTCAAAATTCTCCTTCCATGATCTTAACTTTGTACCTCCAATAATCATCACGCCAATGATCTATAAATCCGCCAAGCTTTAACCACCCCCCCCCCTTGGCGCGCTCGTCTCTGGCAACTTTGTGCCTTGGCAGTCCGTTTTTAACTCGGCGGTTTTCGGCTCTGATCGGCTTTGCTCGGTTCTCGATCCCCGAATCTATTTTCGTGTGTATATGTATGCGAGAGAAAAAGATGAAAACGGAAAAGAAAGAAAGAAAAAAAATGCGTTGCCTCTCCGCGAATTGGTCCATGACCTTTCCTGGCTCCCCCCTCCTTTCCCCCCGGGTCTTCGTTGTAGAGTGTAATGTTCTCTGTTGCCCCGGCGAATTTTTAATCCTCGCTTTGCGCGTTTGCGTCGGAGGGAAGCATTTTTTTTTCTCTTTCTTTTCACGCTTTAGCCAGAATTAACAAATACGGAGTTGGAGTTATCGGACTATGGTTTAACGCCCCCGACATGGATGGAGGAGAGAGAGGGAGAAGGGGGAAAGTTTCGACGTATTCTGGATCATCATACGGTAGAACAAAGGAATTAAATGGGGTTTTTAACCGTGTCTCACTGTTAGAAGTTGGTGTTACGCTTGAAATCCACCCCGTGTATATTGCGTAGGATTTAGGAGTATAATTAAATTTAATTAATTATAACCTTCCTATTTCTGAAGATTGCAAGTTTTTGATCAGGGTTTTCCTGATACTGTCTCCTGATCCTTCATTTCCGTGGCTGTGTGATTTGGCTAAAGTGTTTTTTCCCCAATTTAAATACATACATATGTTAAATAATCGATTCTTCTCTACCTAATCCACTGATGAATCCACCGGTTGACCAAAAGATAACTCAGTTTATGACTGTAATGCACGAAAGTACACTCGCATCCTTAATATTTTCTCAATCGGCGGAATCTTCGTTAAATCATGTCCAAGTATCCGTTTTTTTTTTTGTTTTTTTGTTTTTTGTCAGTGAAGACTCCACTGGTAGAGAAAATATTAAAGCTGATAGTTATTTTCGAGCACTACAACAGTCATCTTTTGAACTGACGTGCGTAATATTTTTGTCAACCGGTGGAACATTACCGTCTCTTCTAAACATATACCTGGCTGATTTTTTGAGGTTATTAGAGTCATCTTGTCCTGTACGCTTAAGGAGAGCGAAATGCAAAATCGTAAATCTAAATATGACTTTCACATTTTTTACTTCATTGTAGTTGTAACTAAAGCCAAAAATTTCATTACTGGCGTTCTCTTTCAATTTTGGTTGATCTTCAAAAACTAAACCAAATACTTAATAACCGCCGTTAGCTGAAATATACCCAGACGAACACTAACTTGCCAATCTCCAATAGAGCAACCTGGTATGGTACAATAGACTGTACTGGATGGTATCATCGGTGAATTAGAAATTTCTATTAACTACATCCAGAAAGGCAGGTCTGTCGTCGGGATGCTATCTGTCCCTCAGTGGCGTAGCGTGCAATTTGGCAAAGTTGTACTGTGTCTATTTAAACCCATCTATAAGGTCGAATGCGAAGGTGTTCACCGAACACCCACTAGTTCGATCTTTTTCATGGCTTCAAATTGACGAACTGCAACGTTGCCAAATTGCACGCTACGCCACTGCTGTCCCTTCTTTAATTGATCGTTTTGCACGGGTTTCAATGGCAAAAGTCATGGTTGCGAGATTGCCGGAGTCGCGTCGCCACGGTAAATGTTTAAAAAAAAAAAAACAAAAACAAAAAAAAAAAAAAAAAACAAAACCTGAAAGAAAAATTTGGCACTCGTATTAAAAATTTATCCAGTAAGGAACACGGTGCAACCCTCTTTTCGACCCTTGTCTGGAACCTTTGGGGGTCCCTCGGTATTTCGGGCCGGAAATCTTTCACCAGCTCACTCATCGCTCTATAAAACTCCAGGAGGGCGTGACGCCCGTGACGGCCGATAACCGTATTCGTACAGGAATCTCTTCAAACAAAGCTGGCAGTTCGACAGCTTCGAAAACATGGAGTGAGATGACTGTAAATGGCTTTCATGTATATGAAACCCTCGCGGATCGATCGAATGAATTAGGTAAGGAATTGAACGAGCCCGAGTCGAGCTTTGATCGAAAATTATTCATAAAAAAAAAAAAAAAAAGAAGGAGGCTTTGAACTAGAACTGTCAGATTGCCAACTGAGCCTAGCTGAGTAGCTCCATCTTCAATTGTTGGCCAATAGGCAATCAGTGGCCTATGTGTAAACGCCTTGGAGGATAGCCAACCCGCTAACCTGCTATTCGATTTAACCTCCGAAATATTTCTGACGAGCCACAGAGCCGCGACTCTGGACCAGTGGCGTTGCGTGCAATTTGGCAACGTTGCAGCTCTTCCATTTAAACTCATGAAAAGTATCGAAGTATTGGGTGTTCGGTGAACACCTTCGCATTCGACCTTTTACAAGGGTTTAAATGGACAATGTGCAACGTTGCCACTCTCTCTCTTCGCCTATTTCATCTCGCATGTATTACAATAATATGGGTATTGGGGCTGAAGTCGCTTGGATAGCACCTCTCCATCCTTTTACTCCATTCAGTGATGAGCTTTTCAAGAACTGATTGCAGGTGCTCTTGCACAATCAAAAATAACTTTTAAATGAATGGGGCTATTGCACACTTTTGCTACAAGCGATTTAATAGTCAATTATTCCGTAAAAACCTCAAAAAATAACGATGGCGGCACTAAAAACTTCCAAAATCCACTCCTAAACTCAATAAACGCAGTTATTTGCGGGAGCGTAATGGTGGCCGAAGGCACTAACAATGGGAGATTCCCATCTAACAATTCTGAAACTCCATCAAGAAGTGACCAATAAGAGACTACTTTCATTTGACACCGGTGTCACTTGGTGTTGCGGCACCATTCATCGGATGTGGATCATCACTCTGATGACTAATTACTCTGTGAATCATCCTTGTCAGCATAGAAAGAGTGACAAAATTAAGATAGGAATCTCCCATTGTTAGTGCCTTCGGCCACCATTACGCTCGCGCAAACAACTGCGTTTATTGAGTTTAAGAGTGGATTTTGGAAGTTTTTAGTGCCGCCATCGTTATTTTTTGAGATTTTTACGCCATAATCGACTATTAAATCGCTTATAGCAAAAGTGTGCAATAGCCCCATTATTGCTGTCGGAGCTCTAAGATGGGACAGCTCCCAAAAAATAGCTCCCTTGCAATAGTTTAAAGTGTAATCTTTGAAATCAATTTCTTGCTCTACGGAGAGCACTTAAAATCAGTCTTAAAATGATAAAATATTGGTCTTGAAGTATTTTTCATAATTCTCTCCCAGGAAAGACAAATATTCCGATTTTAACTGTGGCTCTGGCTCCGAACCCTCGACCAGCAGGGCCGGATTTAGGTTGTAGGGGGCCCCGGAGCGGGGCGGACCTTTGGTGGAGGCCCCCCTCCCGGTAAATCTTAGGAACAATTAATTTTTAAGTCCTACTTTTAAAGGCATATCGAGTTAAAGAAGTAAATTATTACCCTGATAAAAAAGTCGTTAATAATTTTCAAAGTTTCTTTATTTTTTTAAGGGTTATTTTACAAAAAGCTTCACTTCCAACATTACCGGACTGTTACAGTATTGTAATGATAGAAAAAAGAAAGTCCATCAACCATCAATACCAAAAAAAAGGGACCTACTTTGTGGTGGGGGCCCCGGGGCGCACGCCCCGGTGGCCCCACATTAAATCCGGCCCTGTCGACCATAAGAAATTGAG